>MU706214.1:23628-99623 GCA_026770625.1 Nicotiana glauca
ATACAAACAACCATCTTTCTTCTCTATACACCGAGCATTCTTTATCAACAGCAGCTCAAAACATCCTAGTATTTCCTCACATTTACGAAAGCACCATATAACCTTTGTAAAAATTTTCCTTTGCAAGCGCCATTCTCGGCTCAATTTCTACGACCAGAACTGATCCGCCGACATACTTGAGACAGAACCAACATAGCACACGACAGTGCAATCAGCTAATCAATAGTAACCTCCCCAACTTGGCTCGAGGCCATATATCAAGGCACTCTTAACAACTCATAACACTTTTACTTTAATGATGCCACAATGCAACAATGAGACCAAACTCAATCATTTACAAGTTTTGTGAATACACAGATCATCTAGCACTACATTCTCTGCAAACCTCGCATTCATTTCCACAGCAGCTGAGTCCACTTTCTTAAGCGTTCCAAATTCTCAAATTACAACACATACCCTTCAATGACATATGAGCTATTTTAACATACACATACGGATCATACCCCTCAAANATTACCTCATCAGTCCTATAAGGAAATGCTCTTGGATAAACAAGATTGCAACCAAGCTAACTACTATGACATGGAACACCAATCAATCCCAGAAGGGATTAAGGGAAAACACATTGAAGGGTCCATTCCCCTATCACGAGAATAAAAAGAAAGACTTTACAAACCATGGAAATTCTCAGTAATCATCAAGGTCTTCAAGAGAAAAATGCCTCATCATATTCTATGCTCCAGACTAACTGACCTATGGAAACCATCCGAACAGTTAATCTTGATTGACCTACGATAGGACTTCTTCATAGTGAAATTCAGTTTAGAGGAAAGCATGGTGAAAGCACTACATTAGCCCATGGTTTGCATCTGGCCATTTTCTTTCCGTCCGTAAATGGGAACTAAAATTTGTTCCACAGGAAGCCACACTCACTGCTACTGCCGTCTGGATAAGATTACCCTAACTACCAACTGAATTCTATGACACAGTCATACTGGAGAAAGTTGGGAGGAAAATAGGTAAACTACTAAAGATAGATCAATGTACTTCTTCCTCGCTAAGGGGGAGATATGCACGCATCTGCATCCAAGTTCCAGTTGTGGTGGGATAGGCCATAGGACCCTACGATGTTCATACAGTCAACATCCAACATCATCAGCCAACGAATCATAAGAACGCCATCCAACGGACATCCCACCGAAGGAGAGCCAATGGAAGACAGTTACATTCCCAAGAAGACGCAAGCAGGGACAGCACAAAACAATTCCAAACGTAGAAGGCAAATCGCTGAAACAACACCATAATACACAAGCGGAGGAGGTCCAGGTAAATATGTTTGATGCCATTTCAGATAAGTTCCTCCAAACCAAATCCTTTAATTACAATGTTAAAAAACAAGTAAACAATATTCAAAAAAATTCAAAAAGGCAACAAGGCCAACAATAAAACCCACCAGTGACCCAAAATGGACAAGGCACGTGCCTAACCCAAGTCCAATAGAGCAGCCTAACACGGGCTCTAAAAGAAAAGTGGGGTCAAACTCCGACGACCCCACCAACCCAATCTTCCAGCCCAGCTCCCAAGTGGGATCCAACCCAATTCCTGAAGCCCCAATCATCACCTTAGGCAATGTGCCCAATAGGGCCGTCCGCATGCAATCAAAGGAACATGAAGCATTAGGCTCCACCGGTAACGTACAACTCAACCCAAGGTCAAAGCCTACGCTTCCCCTACCACAACTACTGTAACCTTCTCTAATGGAGAAAACCCAAGCGATAGATATGGCAATCGAGTGCCCTGTCTGCAACCTTCTCCCTCTTCAGCCGAAAAGACCTCAAAGGTCACCTCTGTTACATCCACAATTAATGAGCAACCAAAACCCCTAATCCCAAAACAATGCAACCCTTCCACTATCCAAGATGTGACATTAGGAAGCCTTATGATGGGAAATTAGTCGATTAATCCCAATTCACTCTTTTCCCAAAATAGCAAAGCCAAAAAAACACAAAAATGGCAAAAGACTCGACCCCAACCACCATCTCCACCCATCCACTACCACCGAACCACCAACTGACCTCCTGGTTGGAGGTTGCCTTGTAGGGGTAAGGTCTCTCATACGAATTCACTCTCGACAACAAGAGAATCACATTGATTGTGAAGAACTCGGTGCATCTTGCGAGAGTGACAGTGGAAGCCCTTAACAAAGCTTTGACCGCATTTGGACTGCTCCTATGGCAGTCGATGACCAACAGCGTCAGCCTAGCCCCAATCACAGACCCGCAAGCCCTAAGCAATCACATACTCCAAATTTTCCAATCACTCCCCTTCTTCCCGGATCTGATGAAGGAGGACCCAACACCGGAACCAGTTTTCACTAAAATCATCATCCAACCAAACCACATGACTTAGAATCCAAAGAAAGTAAATTCCTCACCTCCACTACAGAACATCCATCAAGAAGTCACCATAGCACTAGAGATTTTCAAGAAAAAAGATGCTACACAGGAACTGGAGCAGAACTACCCAGCACCAAGAATAGACTCGGTAATGCTAAACTCGGTGAGGTCGATCGAGTTCAGCATAGAAGTGAGCAAAATAGTAGTGGTCTTGTGCCCCAGAGCGATGTCCAAATGTGGAATGAGCTTAGTCTCAGTCCAAACACAAGGTCCGCCGAAGCCACTACTGAACTTAACCCCTATCCTGAGTCTGAAAAAGGAAGTCTTCACCACCTCTAGTGCCCAACATGCCAGGCCCATCGAGCCCTCACGAGGGATCTCACCTATCACCCACATCCCCAATGATGAACTACATCATATGGAATGTTCGGGGGTAATGGTGTTGAATTCAAAAGGCAATGCCTTGAAATGTTCAAGATGTATAGGCCGGTAATGTTAGTTCTGCTAGAAACCAAGACGACTGACCTCCAAGCACTGGCTCAAACCCTGGACTTCAATTTGATTATTTAATCCCCAGTAGTGGGCTTGTCTGGGGGAATTGTGTTCATGTGGAAAGAGGACCTGGTAGTTGTGGAGGAAGTGGCCACTACCCCCCAAGGAATCCATGCAATGTTGAAGGTAAGACCTGAACAATCTCCCTAGTTTTTCTCTGCTATTTATGCAAGTAACATTCTCTTTGAAAGAAAACTCCTATGGGAGCAGCTAATACTTATAGCTAGAACCACCAGTGAAAGCTGGTTCATTGGTGGAGACTTTAATGAAATCTTGAAAGCTAGGGATAAGTTTGGGGGAAACCCTATAAATCTTAACCGTAGCAACCAATTCTGGAATTGCATAAATAAGTGTAATCTTATTGACCTAGGATACAAAGGTAGCAAATGCACATGGATCAATAAAAGATACTCCAATTGTAATACTCTTATTTTGGAAAGGATTGCTAGGGGTTTTGCTAACGAAGGATAGATTAAACAGTACCCTGAGGCAAGTGTACTACACCTTCCTAGGACCCACTTAGATCACTGTCCCTTAAAAATCCAAATGGAAAGGCCCCTAGTAATAAACCAACCAGGCCCTTCAGATTTGAAACTATGTGGGCTAGTCACCCCTCTTTCCCCAATATCATCAATCAGGCCTTCAAGGACCAACCCACCCTCCTTCAATCCATTGATGAATTCAAAAAACTAGCAACCAAATGGAACAAGGAGGTCTATGGTAACATTTTCCACCAAAAGAACATACTTCTAGCCAGAAACAATGGCATCCAAAGGTCAGCTAGCTACCAATTCAGTAGCTTCCTGCAAAATCTTGAGTCTGAGTTAAACAATGAGCTGAACCTCATTCTCAGAAATGAAGAAGACTTATGGAAGTTGAAATCCAGGATTAACTGGCTCAATGAAGGAAATGCCAACATAAGGTTCTTCCACACTTCTACACTAAATAGAAGGAGGATAAACATGATCCTCTCCCTTAAAGAGGACAATGGTAACTGGATCACTGATCAAAAAGAGATCCAGACCACCATTGTTGATTTCTTCACTAAGCTTTACACTACCTCCCACACTGAAGTACCTTGGGCAACCATCAATCATTCCACCATGGAGCCTACCATGCTCCAAAGCCATAAGGCCTTCATAGACAGGCCCCTCCAGTAGTCTGAAATAAAGAAGGCTGTCTTCTCTAATAAACCTTTCAAATCACCTGGCCCTGATGGCCTCCACCCCTTCTTCTACCAAAAATACTAGGACATTGTGGGGGAATCTGTCTCACAATTCTGCATGAAATGCATCAACACTTGTTTCATGGACACTACCATGAACCAAACCCTAATGTGTCTAATTCCAAAAGTTCCCCAAGCTTCAATGCTGAAAAACTTCAGACCCATTGGTCTTTGTAACACAATTTAAAAAACAATCACCAAGATCATTGTGAACAGGATAAAACCAATCATGACTCACATCATAGGCCCAAGCCAAGCCAGCTTCCTAACAAATACAAGGGCCTGTGACAATGCCATCATTGTCCAGGAATACATAAACCACTTCAAAAAAATGAAAGGAAGGAATGGTAGTATGATCCTAAAAATAGACCTGGAGAAGGCCTTTGACAAGCTGGAATGGTCTTTCATTAGGGACACTCTAGAAGCCTTCAATTTCCCCAAGAGACTATCCAATCTAATCATGTCTTGTATAAGCACCTCATCCATCTCCATCCTTGTCAATGGAGGAAAAACTGAGGCCTTCAATCCTTCAAGAGGCATCAGACAGGGAGACCCAATGTCCACCTACCTATTCATACTGTATATGGAAAGGCTCTCTAGATCCATTGACCAAGCAGTCATGCAGAACCATTAGTATCCCATTAGTATAAGTAGGTCAGGACCCAAGATATCTCATCTCTTCTTTGCAGGTGACCTCACTCTCTTTGCTAAAGCCAATACTAGAAATTGTAACACAATAATGTCCATCTTACAGAGCTTTAATAACCAGTTAGGGAAAAAAATAAACTTGTCCAAATCAAGAATCTTGTTCTCTTCCGATACAACCCAGGATACATCCCAGCAACTCACCAACATTCTATCCATCAAACACACCACTTCCTTTGGGAAATAACTTGGTTTCCCCATTTTTCACAAAAGATAGACAGCTTCAGATTTCCAATTCATCATTGACAATATGCAATCTAAACTGGCTGGATGGAAAACTAAATACCTCAACATGGCTGGGAGAACAGTCCTGGCAAAGACAACTTTGAACAGTATCCCATGACACATCATGCAATACACCTCCCTCCCCACCAAATTAACTAATCAAATTGATAAAATTCAGAGGAACTTCCTCTGGGGCACCACCCCTGGAAAAAGGAAACTACACTTGATCAAGTGGGATGTAGTTACTCAAACAAAACCAGAGGGAGGGTTAGGATCGCAGAACACTTGCATTAAAAACAAAGCTACTCTAGCAAACTTAGCATGGAGAGCCTACAAGAATACTAACAGCCTCTGGGCCAGAGTTCTGATTCACAAACACTGTAATATGTCAAGACCTGCACAAGGTTTGAGACACCTTAGAACTCAAAAATCACCTATTTGGAAGGGTGTACTGAAGAGCTGGGAAACTTGTAGCAAAGCCTGTAGATGGGTAGTCAATAGAGGGAATAGGGTTAACTTCTTAAATGACAAATGGATCCCTAACCAGCCAGCTCTAAGGGAATTGATTCAAGGCCCTCAAATTCAGAATGACCTTACCATTAGGGTCGATTCAATACACCAAATGGGAACCTGGAACACCTCAATATTGTCATTTGATCTTCCACCCCATATCCTAGACCTCCTTAACTCTATATTCATTCCAAGTGTTGCCACAAAAGAGGATAACCTAATCTGAGACCTTACTGCCAATGGCCAATTCTCCAACAACACTGCTTACTCTTTTTTAAGAAGGAAAACTCAGGCTATCCATCCTGATAGGGAAGAGCAATTCATGGGAATCTGGAAGCTTCACACTCCAAACAAAATAAAACACTTCATCTGGCTCCTAACTCACAGAAGACTGCCAACTAGAAGTTTCCTCCACTCAATTGGACTAGACTGTCCATAACAATGTCACTTTTGTGGATTCGCAAAGGAGGACATTGACCATATCTTCTCCCAATGTCCAAACGTTGTCCAGTTTTGGCATACAATCTAATCAAAAGCAACAACTCCTCCTCCAACAAACCTAAGCCTTAATGGCCTCCCTTGGATATCGGTTATGAATAAAATCAAAGACATTGAGTACAATGCATGCCTTAGTTGGGGCAACCTCATGCCATACTGCCTATGGCACATTTAGCTGACCAAGAACAATAATGTCTTTAACAACGAAAAGGACCCAATTAACGCTAACAACACAATTACAAAGGCAACTAAGTTCTGTGTGATGAATAACAACAAGCAAGCAAAGTACAAACACCAAGTCATGCTAAAGTGTACTCCTCCACCAAGGGATTTCTACAAACTAAACCCTGATGGTGTAGCTAAAGGGAATCCTAGAATGGGGGGAGTAGGGGGAGTTTTCAGAAACCACAATGGAAACTGGATTTTAGGATACATGGAAAACATACCCCATACAACAAACATAAGGGCAGAAATCAGAGCAATTACCAAAGGTTTACAACTAGCGGAACTGAATAACCTTTTGCCGTTGGAAATAAACACTAACTCCTTAGAAAAAATCAATATGCTGGTTAATGGAAATCTAATATTTGACCCTCTAATTTCTGAATGCAGGTCACTGATCTAAAGGATGGGCAGAATGGAGGTAAGGCAAACTAACATGGAGGAAAACAGGGTAGTTGACGCAGTAGAAAAGGAAGCAGCGAAGGAAATTATTTTGTATAAATCAGTAACTCTAGCAATTCCTCCGGTGTTTGCCAATGATGTATTTTGGGCAGACATCCTAGGAACTGAACTATGTAGATCATTTTTGGGTTGTAATTTAAGTACTATTATACAAAACTATGCATCATTGGGGGACTTAAAGTACCCCCAGTAACTGCCATAGCAGTGTAACATTAGGGATTAACCGTTTATATATATCATCCTTTGCACAAAAAAAAAGAAAGATCTAGGAGCTTAAATTGAGGTTATATTTTAAGAGACCTTCACCTAAGACAATAAGGTAAGTGATTCTCACTCAAATCTTTGATTATAACATGAATCTATCATCAAATTTGTCTTAAAATCAAGGATTCAAAAGAGGAAAAGAGGATTTTGACTTGAATCTTAAGAAGTATACTTTAGGGTTTGGAACATTTATTTGACTCGACTTTGGAAACTAATTACATTTTCGTCTTTATTCTGGATTTTTGAGCATGTGCCCTCGGTGTTAACTTTTGTTGATTTTTGAGATTTTGTTAAAAATGAAGCTTTATCATTTGGAAATAGTTTGTATAACTTTATTTGACTTTATTGAATATTCTTTGGGACAAATCAGTTTTGTTTACGACCAGTCTTGTAGTAGGCTGTGTTAACACGCGTCATATATCAAAATACTGCATTGTTTCCTTTTTTATTTTTACTTTTTCTTTCCTTTTTTCACTCTTTTTTTCATTTCATCTTCTCCAGCTTCCTTCATCGTTATCTTCGCACCCAACCACCATGGAACACAATTACAACCATAACCTCCCTTAAACTCATAAACTCTATCTCTGAAAAATCAGAACCACCTCCCGTGCCAGTCCACTTTAGCACCTCTAATTTGACCATTTTTCCTTCACATCAATCTCACAAAAGAATACCCACACACCTAGATCTAGGAGAAAACAAGAAAAAATTATAGTACGAAAAATGGTATTTCAAGCTCTCCAATCAAGTGTTAAAATTATTCCAACTTAAATCCATGACTCAAGCTCTGTACGAAAAATAGTATTTCAAGCTCTCCATGTATGGAGATTCCAAAAAATATTTCTGTTATCCCTTGGTTATCTCCTTCTATCTCTATATCTATGTAAAATTAACCGTACTATATAACATTCTTCTTTATCTTCTTCAAATACTATTTAAAAAATAAAGAAAATGAAGAAAGAGAAAATGGTTCTGTTAAAATGAAGAAAGAGAAATGGGTACTGTTAAAATAGAGAAAGAGAAAAAAAATGAAAAAGAAAAGAGAAATGAATAAGGAAAGAGAAAAAAATAGTATTAAGTTTAATTAGTTAGAGTATCCAGTAGGAAAGTGACACCTGGACAAGTAACTTAATTTTAAGCTGATTTTTTTGCCTCATGCGCATCTAGGAAATGAACTACACTTTTTATCACAGATCATCACTTAATGGGGTATTAAATTTAGTTTAGATAAGAATAGTGGGATGTCGGGACACCCGTAAAGTTAAGATGTGTAAATGACTTTTCAAAACAAGTTTAATGGGTAATTTATGTATTTTCTGATAATTTTATTATAGAACTATAGTACTCTAGCGCATGGATTTTTGTATCCATTCATCCAGAGTCACGTGTCACTCATGTTACCTTGGAATGTGTGTATGTAGTTTAACACTAAGGGGTCGTTTGGTTGGAATATGATTTATACCGGTATAAATTATATTGGGATAAGTTATTCAGGGATTAGTTAAGCTGAGATTGTTGTTTATTCATTGTTTGGTATGTTGTATTAAGAATGACAATTGCATAATTTCTAAGAAGAAGATATAAGTTATATCGGTGCTAGTTACCCCAACTTCTATAAGGTATAAATTATATGTGTGTTAAAATTAACACCAGTATAACTTATACCTGATTTGCTAATCAAACAGAATATTAAGGTAGTATTAAATTTTTATACTACCCTTATACCTTCTTATACCTCGTACCAAATGACACACAAGAGTGTTAGTGCACTGGGAGTGCTAGTTGTTTTAAACTTTGAGTCTTTATTATGCATTAGTGTTCTACGCTCATGTAGAAACATTCATGTTTATCATCCACATATGCACAATCATGCATTTTACACATGCTAAGACTTGTTAAGGGGTTGTTGGACATTTGGAGGTGTCGTATTGATGTATAGGTTGAGTCTTCATTAGATATTTGGACTCACGTAGAAATTTTCGTATAAATGCTATTTAGGAATTAATATGAAGCTAAGGCTTTATCATATATAAACACTTTAGACTCAGGTAGAGGTATTCGAATTAATGCTACTTGGTCCCTATCTCATTTATAGGCAGATTTAGTACATTTGTATATGCATTTGATCTGATTATTTGAAAATCATAATTATTACTTATATCTTTGAATGTGCACCTTAGTATTGATTGTCCCTTAGTTATTTCTTAGTTGTTTCTCTGTTATATATGCTTATAAGCTGCACATGTTATACAAGTGAGTTTCTTTGATTAAAATATTACGATCCGGATTTTTTACTCTCGTGAGTTGTGATGACGCCTACTAGTGAAAGCTCGACAAGCCAATCATTTGTATTATTTACCTTTTTACCATTTTAATCTTTTAACAATTAAGAACCAACATCATATAAGCAGCGGAATTTAATAAGCGGAACACTGAAATGTAATATTTTAATAATGATACCGATACCAATCCATAACATAAACTAATCAGAACTGGTGTCACAATTTCAAAGACTGTCTAGGAATGCTACAAATAAGGGCCCGAAAGATAAATACAATGCTGTCTGTGAAATACATAAAAGAAACAGAATGAAAGGATAGATGGAGACGCCAAGGCCTGCGGACGCCTACAAGACTACCTCGGGTCTCCAAATGGACTCAAGGCAGCAACACAAAGCTAAGGTCCGTATGCTCCAGTACCAGGATATGCACGAAAGAGTGCAGAGTGTAGTATCAGCACAATCGACCCCATGTGCTAATAAGTGCCTAGCCTAACCTCGGCGAAGTAGTGACGAGGCTAGGACCAGACTACCAAATAAACCTGTGCAGTTAAATTATATACATCGGAAAATAAAATCAAAACTTTACAATTAAAGATAGGAAGGGAAAACATGCTGCGGCGAGCAACAAGTAACAATAGAAACTAACAGTCAAATGTAAAGAACACCATAACTCAATTTTCAATAGAAATCAGGAAATCAAAGACAAGTGCACAGCATCACCCTTCGTGCTTTTACTCTCATCCTCACCAAAAACCAATAAAATCGGCATGGCATCACCCTTCGTGCTTTTACTCTCGTCCTCACCAAAAAATAAATATAATCAGTACGGCATCACCCTTCCTGCTTTTACCTCACATAATCATGGCACAGAATGATCTTTCGTGCATTATCGCTCATATAAAGGCACGAAATTGTACATCGTACGACACGACATCACCCTTCGTGCTTTAACACTCTTCCTCACCCAAACAACAATCACAAAGTAATAAGGGAAAGAAAATCAATATAATCACAATAAAATTCCGGCAAGGGAATAATAGTACAACAATCAAATATCGGCAAGGGAAAAAATATCGAAAGAAACAACATCCCGGCAAGGGGGACAATATCATAATCCTCTTCTCTGTTTCACATTTACTTCACAACTCAATTCACAACTTGAGCCAATGCTCTATAATGTCCAATTGCCAACAATAATTCCACAAATCATTTCACAACTTGAGCCAACGCTCTTCAATGTTCAATTACCAAAATTACTTCCATAAGCCTTGTTCAACAATAGAAATATTACAAAGGCATGAACAATACAAAACAGAGTCATATTAATCATAGCATAAGACTCACGGGCATGCTTGATATTAATGTATAGATATTCATCACCGTGCCTATACGTCGTACTCAACAATTAACACATAGCAAATAGGACACAAATCCTAATCCCTCAAGCTAAGGCTAAACCGAACACTTTTCTTGATGCCACGAACACAATTCAAGCCTCAACTACTGCTTTATCTCTTGTTTACATTCGCTTGTATCTAGCCACAATTTAATTAATACTATTAATAATTGCTAAATGAATCAACTCTAATGTATGAAAATGGGTTTTCAAATGATTTCCCCAAAAGTCAAAAATCGACCCCCGGGGTCGTTTAATCCAAACTCGAAATTCGGACGAAACTCGATTACCCATTCACCCCCGAGCCCGGATATATAATTGGTTTTGGAATCCGATCTCAATTTGAGGTCTAAATCCCCAAATTTCAATATTCTTAGGTTTTACCCAAAATTCTCAATTCCACCATGAAAACCCTAGATTCTAGGATGAAATCTTGTAAAAAGAATTTAAGAAGTGAAAGAAATGAGTTTAAAATCACTTACTTGTGTTTTGGGAAAAAAAGAGATGTTTGAAAAATCGCCCCTTATGTTTTTGGTTTCAGAAAATGGAAAAATAATTGAAAAGTCCCGTTTATATACTCCTCTCAGACCCTCACTACGAATCACATAAAAAGGATTGCGACCGCGAAGCTCCACCGCGGATCGTGAAATATCGAGCGCAGCCGCGAAGAATATGCCTTGCTCACCGGGGACCGCATAAATCCAATCGCGGTCGCGGAGACCCCACCGCAGTCACGAGAAATCACTGCGGACCACGGAGCCTGGTTCAGAGACCTGCAACTTCTCTGAACCTGCAACAGTTATTTTTTCTAAGTCTAAATTCACTCCGTGGCCTATCCAAAACTCACCCGAGCCCTCAGGGCTCCAAATCAAACATGCACGCAAGTCCATAAACATTATACAGATTTGCTCGTGCGATCAAATAATTAAAATAACATCAACCACTATGAATTAAGCCTAAAATTCATGAAATCACTCAAGAACATCAAAATTTCTAATTTTTCTCAAATAAGGTCCGATTTATACTAAACGGACTTCGATTCTTACCAAATTTCACAGATTCAACTAAATTATTAATTTGAACTTGTACGAGGCTCTGGAACTAAAATGCCGGCCCAATTCCATCAATTTTAACATATTTCATTTCTCAAAAACTCTTATATTTTCCTGAAAACAATTTTCTTCAAAAATTTATTTCTCAGGCTTGGGACCTCGGAATTCAATTTCGGACATACTCCCAAGTCTCATATTTTCCTACTGACCCTCCGGGACCGTCAAATCACGGGTCCTGATCCGTTTACACAAGATGTTGATCGAAATCAACTTAAATTCATTTTAAAAGCAAGCTTTGTCATTTTTCGCAGATTTTTCACTTCATGGCTTTTCGGGTTCGCGCCCGGACTGTTCACTCAAATAGAGGTGAGACAAAAATGAGGTTTTAAGGCCTCAGGACACATAATTCATTTTCAAAATAAGTGATGACCTTTTTGGTCATCACATTCTCCACCTCTAAAACAACCGTTCGTCCTCGAACGGAGATAAGAAGGAAGTACCTGAGTCGGAGAAAAGATGGGGATATCGGCTCCGCATATCGAACTCGAACTCCCAGGTCGATGCCTCAGTAGGCTGACCTTTCCACTGAACACGAACAGAAGGGAAACTTTGATCTCAACTGACGAACCTGCCGGTCTAGAATAGCTACCGGCTCCTCTTTATAGGACAAGTCCTTGTCCAGCTAGACAGTGCTGAAGTCTAACACGTGGGATGGATTGCCGTGATACTTCCGAAGCATGGACACATGAAACATTGGATGCACGACTGATAAACTCGGAGGCAATGCAGGTCTGTAATCCACCTCTCCTACTCGATCAAGAATCTCAAACAGGCCAATGAACCTAGGGCTAAGCTTGCCCTTCTTCCCAAATCTCATCACGCCCTTCATAGATGATACCCGAAGCAACACCCGCTCGACGATTATGAATGCCACATGACGAACCTTACGATCGGCATAACTCTTTTGCCTGGACTGAGCTTTATGAAGCCTATCCAGAATGATTCTGACCTTGTCCAAGGCATGCTGTACTAGATTCGTACCCAACAACCGAGCCTCTCCCGGCTCAAACGACCCAACCGGTGACCGACACCGCCTACCATATAAAACCTCATAAGGACCCATCTAAATGCTCGAATGGTAATTACTGTTGCGGGCAAACTCTGCTGAAGACAAAACTGATCCCACGAGCCTCCAAAGTCAATAACACAAGCTCGGAGCATATCTTCCAAAATCTGAATAGTACGCTCGGATTGCCCATCCATCTGAGGATGAAATGCTGTGCTCAACTCAACCCGTGTGCCCAACTCATGCTGAACTGCCCTCCAGAAATACAAGGTAAACTACGTACCTCAATCAGAAATGATAGACACGGGCACAACATGAAGATGAACAATCTCCCAAATATAGATCTCCGCTAACCTCTTAGAAGAATATGAGACTGCCACATGAATGAAATGCATTGACTTGGTCAGCCTATCAATAATAACCCATACTACGTCGAAATTCCTCTAAGTCCATGGGAGTCCAACAACAAAGTCCATAGTGATATGCTCCCACTTCCACTCAAAAATCTCAATCATCTGGAACAAACCACCAGGTCTCTGATGCTCTTACTTTACCTGCTGCCAATTCAAGCACCGAGCACATATGCAATAATATCCTTCTTCATCCTCCTCCACCAATAATACTATCGCAAATCCTGATACATCTTAGCGGCCCGGATGAATAGAGTACTAAAAACTATGGGCCTCCTCTTGAATCAACTCACGAAGTTCATCCACATTAGGTACACAAATACGACCCTGCATCCTCAATACTCCATCATCCCCAACTGTAACCTTCTTGGTACCTCCATGCCGTACCGTGTCTCTATGGACACATAAATGAGGATCATCATACTACCGATTTCGGATGCGCTCAAATAATGAAGAACGAGTGACTGTGCAAGATAATATACGGTTGGGCTCAGAGACATCCAACCTCACGAAATGATTAGCCAAAGCCTGAACATCCAAAGCAAGCGGTCTCTCACCAACCGGAATATAGCAAGACTGCCCATACTGGCTGACTTTCTACTTTTCTACTCAAAGCATCGACCATCACATTGGCCTTCCCCGAATGATATAAGATGGTGATATCATAGTCTTTCAATAGTTCCAACCACCTTCTCTGCCTCAAATTTAGTTCGTTCTGCTTGAACAAATACTACAGACTCTTGTGATCTGTGAACACCTCACACAACACCCTGTACAAATAGTTCCTCCAAATCTTCAGCGTGTGAACAATGGCTGCTAACTCCAAATCATGAACGGGATAAGTCTTCTCGTGAATCTTCAACTGCCGTGAAGCATAAACAATGACCTTTCCATCCTACATCAATACTGCACCAAGGCCAATACGAGATACGACACAATAAACCGCATATGGCCCTAAACCTGTGGGCAAAACCAACACTGGCATCGTGGTCAAAGCTGTCTTGAGCTTCTGAAAACTTGCCTCACACTCGTCCGACCACCTGAATTGGGCATCCTTCTGGGTCAACCTAGTTATTGGTGATGCAATGAATGAAAACCCTTCCACAAAGCGATGGTAATAGCCCGCCAAACCCAAAAAACTCTGGGTCTATGTAGCTGATGTAGGTCAAGGCCAGTTCTTGACTGCCTCTATCTTCTTCAGATCCATTTAAATACCTTATGCTAAAACAACATGAGCCAAGAATGCAACTGAACTCAATCAAAACTCACACTTCAAAAACTTAGCATACAACTGCCTATCTCTCAGAGTCTGAAGAACGACTCGAAGATGCTGCTCGTGCTCCTCTCAGCTACAAAAAAAGATAAAAATATCGTCAATGAACACAATTACAAAGGAATCCAAATAAGGCCTGGACGCTCGGTTCATCAAATCCATGAAAGCTGCTGGGGCATTTGTCAATCCGAATGACATCACCAAGAACTCATAATGCCCATACCGAGTGCAAAAAGTTGTCTTAGAGACATCAGATTCCCTAATCCTCAACTGATGGTAGCCAGATCTCAAGTCGACCTTAGAAAACACTTGGGCACCATGAAGCTAATCAAACTGCAACGACCCGATCAGTCATTTTGAGCCTTAGCATGCCATTCAACAGTTTGAGGCCATGAGTAGTTTCATTTTAGGTATTGTGACTTGTACGCGTGGTCGGAATTGAATTTCGGGAAGTTCGGGGTCGATTTGGGAAGAGAATACTAATTTTGGAAGCTTAAAGTTAAAAGAATCAACTAGGATTGAAATTTTGAGTGAACGACCTCAGAATTGGGATCTGAAGGTTCCAGCAGGTTGATATAATGATTTCGGACTTGGGCGTATGTTCGGATCAGGTTTTGGATGACCCGGGAGCATTTTGGCTCCTATTGTGGAAGTTGGCATTTTGGAAGAAATTTCATAAGTTTGGTTTGAAATGCATTTCAGTATTATCGATGTCTGTTTGGAATTTTGAGACTGGGAGTAGCTCCGTATGGTGATTCTGGAGTTGGAAACGCGATCAGAGTTGAATTCAGAGGTCCGTAGGTCATTTTGGAAGCCATTTGGCTAAAGATAGAAATTTGAAGGTTTTTGAGAAGTTTGACCGGAAGTGGACTTTTTGATATCGGGGTCGAAATCTGATTTCGAAAGTTGGAATAGGTCCGTAATGTCAAATATGACTTGTATGCAAAATTCAGGTCAATCGAACATGAGTTGATAGGTTTAAACATCGGAAGTAGAAGTTGGAAAGTTCAAAGTTCATGAAGCTTGAATCGGGGTGTAATTCATGGTTTTAAGGTTGTTTGATATGATTTGAGGCCTCGAGCAAGTCCGTAATGTGTTTTGGGATAGGCTGGTAGTTTTGGTTGAGGTCCCGGGAGCCTCTGGTGGATTCCGGGTGGTTATCGGATCGAAAAATGGAATTTGGGTAGACTGAAGGTTGCTACTTCTGTCATAACCGCATCTGCGGTTCTAGGTCCGCAAAAGCGGGACCGCAGTTGCGTTCGAAATATCGTAGAAGCGGAAAGGGGCCAGGCCCAAGGAAATCGCAGAAGCGGCCCACAGACCGCAGAAACGGTTCCACTTAAGCGGCCCCCAGACCGCAGAAACGGTCTAGCCCCTCCTGCCCAAAGTCGTAGAAGCGGCCATCAACTGCAGAAGCGGAAAATGCTCCACAGAAGCGGAATACCTGGAGGCAGCAAGGTTGTTTTAAATCGTGATTTGAGTTCATTTCTCTCATTTTTTCACTGCTTGGGGCAATTTTGGGGAGCTTCAAGAGAGGATTTTCTTCATCAATAACAAGTTAAGTTATCCCCACCTATTATGAGTTAAATACATCAATTATGTATGGATTTGAGCATAAAAATTGTAGAAAAACTTGGGGTTTGAGGGAAGACCTAGAAAATGATTATTCTTGGAATTTAACCCCGATTTCGGGGATGGAATTTAGTGAAAATTATATATTTGAGTTCCTAAGTTCATGGGTAAACTTTATCTTTGAAAAATTTTGGACTCCGGGCACGTGGGCTCGAGGGCATTTTTCTCAACTTTCCAATCGGGGTTAGGAATTGTTGTAAATTGGATTATAATGAGTACCTTAGCATATATTAATGGATTTGTATAATCATTTTCTAGTTTTGGAGCATTTTTCGTTGGTGCAAGTCTTCAGAGGAATGAAGAATGCCGGTTATGAGTCTTTGGAGCGAGGTGAGTCTCCTTTCTAACATTGTAAGAGGGAAATGTCCCCATAGGTGTAATAATTGATTTTGTGCTCCTATTTGTGGGGGCTACGTACGCACGAGGTGACGAGAGTCCGTGCATAGCTAGTATTATGCTACTGTCCGAGTAGTTAGGACCCATAAGCATGTTATACTTGGATTATTTATGAACCCATTGATAGCTTGAATTGCTAAACTCACCTTGGATTAGTAAATGAATTTAAAAAGAGATTAAACATCATTTTTGCCTGAATCGTTAAAAAGAGAAATTGTCTTATTTGGATAAATATCCCCGATGAATTCTTAATTGACTACTTGAGCATGTATTTTATGTGTACCTGCATCGCATGCATGATTCGCGAGCAGGGTATGTGTTTATTTATGGAACGAGCCGAACGCCTCGGCAGATTAAATAGATGCATCTATGGTTCGGGCTGTTCGACCATCGACAGTGCACAGTTTACATTTTTGTTGGACCAAGCCGTCGCCTCAGTGTGATTTGCGTATGTTATTTGTCGCTTGAGAAATTCTAAACGTGAAATTTGCCCTTCGTGGCTTGATATAAATTGATAGGATAAAGAAAAGTGAACCTTGAAAATACTTTATTATCTGTTGAAGGTGTATTGCCTGTTTACAAGCTTCGTGAGTTAGAATTGCCATATATAATCCCTAATTTCCTCGCTCATTGAGTATATTATCATTGGACCACTAGTAAGTGTCAAAGTTTACCATCTCGTCTCTACTTCTTCGAGATTAGACAGGATACTCATTGAGTACATGTTGTTTACGTACTCATACTACACTTCTGTGCATCTTTGTTGCATAGGTATATGTATCTCTCGCAGCCTACTGGGCGTAGCATCGCGGATGATTCTGGGACTAGGTGAGCTGCAAATTTTGAGGCGACCCACAACTAATGTAGTTCCTTTCAGCATTTTTATATTTATTCCCCGTCCACTGTATTTCGGACAGATGTTGTATTTTATTTTTCCTTATCAATAGATGCTCATGCACTTGTGACACCGGGTTCTGGGATGGTTTTCAAAATATGTGTACCAATAGTTATTACTTAATTTGAATTGAAGTAGAGATTGTTTTAATTATGCAAAATGGAAGGGAAAATCCTAGATTTTCAAAGGTATTAAAAGAGAATTTAATTGATAATTTAGTTGGCTTGCCTGACAGAGGTGTCCGGCCCCACCACGACCCTTAGTGGATTTTGGGTCGTGACAACATGGTATCAGAGCACTAGGTTCCCGTCGGACTCACGAGTCATGAGCAAGTCTAGTAGAGTCTTACAGATCGGTATGGAGACGTCTGTACTTATCCTCGGGAGGCTACAGAGCTGTTAGGATTGCTTCCATTCTTGATTTCCTTATTGTGCAGTTCGATTCCTTTGAGGCTTATGAATTTGACTCCTTCCCACTCAATCTTACGCGACACGAGCGCTTGTTAAATATAGGAAATTGAAGGATTTTGATGGCACTACAAATGTGGTGCAGGATGATTTTCCCGATATAGTTGATTGGACTATTATAGTCGCATTGCGGAGGGATATTCTATTGTTTCAGCTCAGTAACAGAACTTATAAGAGCCTTGAGGCTAGGCAGAGGTTTCTATAACACTTATGAGTGATTATTCCATAGTGTTGTTGCGATGGTAGGGTGTTTGCCCACGTGTCGGGGCAGTGAATGAATTGAAGGGAGGTTTACTCAGTGTGTAATCAAAGGGATTCAGTATTTAATTCCCGACAAGGGAAAGGCATTCGGACTAAGTATGGTCAGATATGGGCTGGTGGAAGTAATGAGGCTTGGTATTTGCAAGCGTGGTAGAACTTTCTTCTATGATGGGGTGTCGTGATCGTAATGGCACGTACTAAGTTCGTCAATGTTATAATCTGCTACAAATCTCCTTTATGGCAGGATATTGGGAAATACTATTGGAGATACAACTGTCATATATCGCATGGTGCGGTGGTTTAGGATCAAATCAGAATTTCTAATGTTGACGGTTCGATAAAGATGACCGTCAGAAAGGTTTAGAGGTTAGCGACAATTGTGGGTTTAGTGCCGCAAAGATATAGTTTATTTAAGGCAGCAAGTGAGCAGCAAAGTTTGAGGAAAGACATGTGGGAAGTGTCAGACGGTGTCTAAAATTCCTAGAAGGCCAAGTGTATGAAGCAAAGGTCAAGTAGTGGATTAAAAAAGTGAGTTTGCCCAAAGTGGGAGAGTGGCGGAGCTGCGTATGGTCTTGGTAGTAGGATGACTACGCACTTAAGGGGAGTTTGAAATGATTTGAGAATTTCAGAGATTAGTGATTGGGGCCTTCGAAGTTAACTTGAAGCATGGGCCATTAAGCGGTAGGAGATTTGATACAGCGGGAAGGAGCTGCTTGAAATGCAGAAGGACAAAACATAACCTTGAATTGGAAGGATATTGCCGTATATCTAATTGATGTCCACAAGGGATAAATGGACGGGTACTGCTAGAAAGTGAGCTTGGACTCAAGTGGGTTATCTTATGTGCTCATATTAGTGGTCGCGTGGTTGGCGAAGCTTCTGCAAAGGATTATATTGGTTATCCAACAAAGAGATCGGCTTTGCGAAGGTGCTTGAGTATTCAGAATACGAAAGGTGGGGATTTACAGATAGATTTTCGAGAATTTGCGGCAGATTATTGCGTAAGGTTATGTCAACAAGAGATAAAGAATTCTGGTGAGTTCCAGAGTTGTGCAACAGTGGCTTCAAGCTAAGTGGGAGAGTACTACCGCCTAAGATTGGGTTGCATGGTTAACTACTTGCGAGGTTTCCGTTTATCTGCATATCAATGGGTTGTTTTGGCTATGGGAAGTGACCATAAGTGGTAATTTGAGCGGGAGGATTGTTGGAGGCATGCTATGGTTGGCCTTATTGGCTCATGTTCGGACTTGGAAAAAGGTTCAGGATTTATGCCTTGTATAGATACAGGTTTCAGAGGAAGTAATTTCGCCGCCGAGAAAGTATTTATGTGTTATAAGATTTATGGAGTGAATTATATTCGAAATCAAGTCAGAGCAGGTGGCTCTCAATAATGGTCCTAGTGAATTCAGAAGTTAAAGTGTAGTGCCCAATGATTTCGAGCCTATGAGTACAATTAAAAATCAAGCTTTGTAGCAGCTTATGAGAAGGTGACCAGAATGTTCTATGATATTTTGACTTGTGGTGTAGCATTTGAGATATATGAAATAGTTCGTGGAATTTGAGACAGCATGGTTTCGTAATTCAAGGTCACTCGGGGTGAGTGTAGATGGAGTATGTTACATGTTGAATGGAGTTAGTCTTATTTCTAAGGCAAGCGAGGATGAGTTAGAAAAAGGTGGAATGATTAGCCATAGTTGAATTTGGCATGTTGGGGTCTGTGATCTGTTCATTCAGCGTGATCGAGTTATGCGTATGATTTGTGACAGTACGTGTGAGGTTTGTCGGCCGCCGTAACTGATGTTATTCAGAAGCATTCTTCTTTTATGGCTTGTTAAGTGGAAGCGGATTCCGGAAGGAATATGGTGGCTTGGGCCACTACTTAGAGATTTGCATATCCTACGGTTATGGGAATTTACTTGTGTGTTGCTATGATTCTCCTGAAGTGAGTTAAGTGAAAATATCGTATATGATGAAGTGTTAAAATATTAGTGATTTCTGAGTTATGATAAAAATCGTGTTATGTCGTATATTGGCACGCTGGGTGCGGTGAGAGGTATGGAAATTTGAAGTAAGGATCAAGGTTGAAATTTGGTGCTGGTAAGGATGTCACGGGCTCGGATGAGCAAGGAAAGGGTTGAATGATTAAAGTAAATTGGTATTGTCTTCAGCGTCACCTGAGATTGATGTTTTGTGAAAAAGGCTTTGCATCCTAGTTAAGGATTCTTGATCGCTTTTCAGCGTTAGTACGACCGATGGTTTGGATGAGCCGGCCCATTATTTATTTCGGAAGATTGCGGGAGCATGTACCACAGGAAGATTGTATAAGTGTGAAATGTAGTCACTTGATTAACTAAAGATTTAAACCAAGTATGAGGATTTTGGTAATATCATTAATTTGAGAATTTATGCCTGGAGGGCACTTTGTTTATTGGGTTATGAACCGAGGAGGTTTGCTCCGGTTATGACGGTTATTCTTATGTGTTATGAGAAGAGGGAAATTAGTATGGACCTTTGAAAGGTCATTGGCTTAATTTGATGTGATCAGGATCGACTTGAGGTCGGTGGATGGGTTTATATGTGAATATGGGCTCTATGACATGCCAGTTGGGTTCATTTCAGTAACGCGCTTCTTATGGAGTAGTCAGGGTGTCATCTCATTGTCAGATATTTCATGAAGTGATGCATTGCGCCGTGTGAGTTGTGAGATGGCCTGAGAAATTGTGTATGTGTTGAGGACCCGCGTGGAAATGTTGAATTATGAGAAAAATGGCTCTTGAGATTCAGATTATATGTCGCACCTCAATTGTGTTTGAGTTTCGTCGCTTATGGCGCTATATGTCCCCCAGGGATGGTATATGCACTTAGCGTGCTTGTGACCAAATTCGATATCTTGTTGTAATGGGCAGCTTGGCCCGATGTATATCTCCTTATGTGAGTTCTATGTGTGGATCGGTTGGCACACCGTCATGGGTATGTTATTTGGATCGGGTGGTATGCCGCAATGGGAATGTTATTTGGATCGGTTGGCACGCTGCCATGGGTATTTTATTTGGATCGGGTTGCATGCCGCAATAGTGTGATGTTCAGTACAGTTCCCCTATTTGCCTTTATGTGTTCTGTTTCCCATTTTTTGAGGAGAGCTCGTTCTAGCTGTGAGCCCATATCGCATGTATGATTCGCGAGCGAGGTGTCCGTTTAGCATGTTACCCGCGTCGCATGTATGATTCACGAGCCGGGCAATTAGATCTCCTTTTCAAAGTTCGTTTCCTTCTGTATCACATTCTAATTGGTAGCCTATTGGCACATGGTAGTGTCATATGGGACTTTTGATTGTGTCAAAGATGGCCTATTTCCTGAGCAGTTCGTACCGGGTGAGACGAGATTATTGGATTTAGGACCAGTGCAATTGGATTATATGAAGGGTATTAAGGAGCTAAGACCATTATATGGTTTAGGAAGAGGCAATGATTCTTGTCAGGGGTATAGACCAAATAATTCGTTGATTCAGCAGTTGGTTATGAATTTTGGCACATCTCTTCTGTCGTGTCGGTGCTGTAAAAGTTAGAGCAAGACCCATGTAGGTCATGAGGTGCAATGGGAGCATCAGATCCGTGAAATTTTGATTAATTCGATCAGAAGGGTTATTGTGGTCCTATGAGTAAGTGATGCAAAGTGTGAATTCAACAAAGTTATGCAGTCGTGTTTGAGTATAGCGTGTAGTGATTGATATGGTGATCGTATGTTGGAAACAGGCCTGGCATAGAAATTCTGGATGTTGGAATTGGGCTCTAACGCTTATTTGTTGAATAAAAAGGGAATATCTTCAGAATTTATCGAGCTAATGTACTCAACTAAGTTGTGGTAGCACGGGAAGGTGCATGAGAAGTTAAACAGTGATTTCAGACTACATCAGTGTAATTCTCAACATGTTTGAGGACGGACGTATGTTTAAGTGAGAGAAAATGTAACGACCCGATCGGTCGTTTTGATCCCTAGTGCGCCATTCAGCAGTCTGAGGCCATGAGCAGCTTCATTTCAGGTGTTGTGACTTGTATGTGTGGTCGAAATTGAATTTCGGGAATTTTGGGGTCGATTTGGGAAGAGAATTCTCATTTCAGAAGCTTAAAGTTGAAAGAATCAACTAGGATTGGAATTTTGAGTAAACGACCTCAGAATCGGTATCTGAAGGTTCCAGCAGGTTCGTATGATGATTTCGGACTTAGGCGTATGCCCGGATCGGGTTTTGGATGACCCGAGAACATTTTGGCGCCTATTGTGGAAGTAGGCATTTTGGAAGAAATTTCATAAGTTTGGTTTGAAATGCATTTCAGTGTTATCGATGTACGTTTGGAATTTCAAGACCGGGAGTAGCTCCGTATGGTAATTCTGGAGTTGGGAGCGCGATCGCAAGTGAATTCGGAGGCTCGTAGGTCATTTTGGAAGCCATTTGGCTAAAGATAGAAATTTGAAGGTTTTTGAGAAGTTTGACCGGAAGTGGACTTTTTGATATAGGGGTCAGAATCGGATTCCGGAAGTTAGAGTAGGGGTCCGTAATGTAAAATATGACTTGTGTGCAAAATTCGAGGTCAATCGGACATGAGTTGATAGGTTTAAACATCAGAAGTAGAAGTTGGAAAGTTCAAAGTTCATGAAGCATGAATCGGGGTGTAATTCATGGTTTTAGCGTTGTTTGATATGATTTGAGGCCTCGAGCAAGTCCGTAATGTATTTTGGGATTGGTTGGTAGTTTTGGTTGAGGTCCCGGGGGCCTCGGGTGGATTCTGGGTGGTTATGGGATCGAAAAATGGAATTTGGGAAAACTGAAGGTTGCTGCTTCTGTCATAACCGCATCTGCAGTTCTTGGACCGCAGAAGCGGGACCGCAGATGCGGTCGAAATCTCGTAGAAGCGGAAAGGGGCCAGGCCCAAGGAAACCGCAGAAGCGGTTCCTCTTAAGCAGCCCCCAGACCGCAGAAGCGGTCCAGCCCCTCCTGCCCAAAGTCGCAGAAGCGGCCATCAACCGCAGAAGCGGTATCCGCAGAAGCGGAATACCTGGAGGCAACAAGGTTGTTTTAAATCATGATTTGAGTTTATTTCTCTCATTTTTTCGAGGCTTGGGGAGATTTTGGGGAGCTTCAAGAGAAGATTTTCGTCATCAATAATAAGGTCCCCACCTATTATGAGTTAAATACATCAATTATGTATGGATTTGAGCATGAAAATTGTAGAAAATCTTGGGGTTTGAGGGAAGACCTAGAAAATGATTATTCTTGGAATTTAAAAACGATTTTGGGGATGGAATTTACTAAAAATTATATATTTGAGTTCCTAAGTTCATGGGTAAACTTTATCTTTGAAAAATTTCAGATTCTAGGCACGTGGGCTCGAGGGCATTTTTGTCAACTTTCCAATCGGGGTTAGGAATTGTTGTAAATTGGATTATAATGAGTACCTTAGTATATATTAATGGATTTGTATAATTATTGGCTAGTTTTGGAGCATTTTTTGTTGGTGCAAGTCTTCGGAGGAATAAATAATGCAGGTTGTGAGTCTTCGGAGCGAGGTGAGTCTCCTTTCTAACCTTGTAAGAGGGAAATGTCCCCATAGGTGTAATAATTGATTATGTGCTCCTATTTGTAGGGGCTACGTACGCACGAGGTGATGAGAGTCCGTGCGTATCTACTATTATGCTATTGTCCGGGTAGTTAGGACCGATAAGCATGTTATACTTGGATTATTTATGAACCCATTGATAGCTTGAATTGCTAAACTCACCTTGGATTAGTTAATGAATTTAAAAAGAGATTAAACATCATTTTTGCCTGAATCGTTAAAAAGAGAAATTATCTTATTTGGATAAATATCCCCAATGAATTCTTAATTGACTACTTGAGCATGTATTTTATGTGTACATGCGTCGCATGCATGATTCGCGAGCAGGGTATGTGTTTATTTATGAACGGGTCGAATGCCTCAGCAGATTAAATAGATGCATCTATGGTTCGGGCTGTTCGACCCTCGGCAATGCACAGTTTACATTTCTGTTGGATCGGGCCGTCGCCTCGGTGTGATTTGCGCATGTTATTTGTCGCTTGAGAAATTCTAAACGTGAAATTTGCCCTTCGTGGCTTGATATAACTTGATAGGATAAAGAAAAGTGAACCTTGAAAATACTTTATTATCTGTTGAAGGTGTATTGCCTATTTACCATCTTTGTGAGTTAGAATTGCCATATATAATCCCTGATTTCCTCGCTCATTGAGTATATTATCATTGGACCACTAGTAAGTGTCAAAATTGACCATTTCGTCTCTACTTCTTCGAGATTAGACGGGATACTCATTGAGTACATGTTGTTTACGTACTCATACTACACTTCTGTGCATCTTTGTTGCACAGGTATATGTATCTCTCGCAGCCTACTGGGTGTAGCATCGCGGATGATTCTGGGACTAGGTGAGCTGCATTGTTCGAGGCGACCCGCAGCTAGTGTAGTTCCTTTCAGCATTTTTATATTTATTCCCTGTCTACTGTATTTCGGACAGATGTTGTATTTTATTTTTCCTTATCAATAGATGCTCATGCACTTGTGACACCGGATTCTGGGATGGTTTTCGAAAGATGTGTACCAATAGTTATTACTTAATTTGAATTGAAGTAGAGATTGTTTTAATTATGAAAAATGGAAGGAAAAATCCTAGATTTTCAAAGGTATTAAAAGAGAATTTAATTGATAATTTAGTTGGCTTGCCTGACAGAGGTGTCCAGCGCCACCACGACCCTTAGTGGATTTTGGGTCGTGACACAAACAAATCATCAATCCGTGGCAATGAGTACTTATTCTTTATTGTGACCTTGTTCAATTGCCGGTAATCTATACACATCCTCATCGATCCATCCTTATTTTTAACAAACAATATCAGCACACCCCAAGGCAAGATACTAGGCCCAATGAAGCCCTTTTCAAGCAAGTCATGCAACTTCTCCTTTAATTCTTTCAACTCAGGCGGGGCCATATGATACGGAAAAATAGAAATGGGCTGAGTGCCCAGAGCCAAATCAATGCAGAAGCCAATATCGCTGTCGGGTGGCATGACCGGCATGTCTAAACGAAATACCTCAGGAAACTCACGAACCAATGGCACAGAATCCATAGAAGGAACCTCAGCACTAGAATCACGAACATACGCCAAATAGGCCAAACATCCCTTATCAACCATACGCCAAGCCTTCATATATGAGATAACCCTATGGGTAGAATAACCATGAGTCCCTCTCTACTCTAGACGAGGTAAACCCAGTAAGGCTAAGGTCATAGTCTTGGCATGAAAGTCCAAGATAGCGTGGTAAGGTAATAACCAGTCCATCCCCAATATGACATCAAAATCAACCATATCCAAAAGTAACAAATCTACACGAGTCTCAAGACCCCAAATCACAACTATACAGGAACAATGGACACGATCTACCATAATAGAATCACCCACCGGTGTAGACACATATATAGAAGAACTCAAGAATTACTAGCCATGACAAGACATGGTGCAAAATAAGATGACACATAGGAGTATATAGATCCTAGATCAAATAGAACTAAAGCATCTCTACCACTCGGGGCTGGGCCCCACCACTTTGAACTACATCTCTGGGATGGCCTGCTGCTGGCCGGCGTCAACCTCTAGCAGCCTGACCTCCACCTCTAATACTTCTACCTCCACCTCTAGCACCTCTACCTCTACCTATAGCTAACTGAGCGGGCTGTGGAACACTCGGTGCCTGAACCATGGCACGGGAACCCTGATGCTGAGAGCTGCTCGAGGGCAAAACCTAGCAATATGTCCCGTATCACCATAAGTATAACAAGCCTACGGCTGTTGAGATTGCTGACCCTGACAACCTAAATGACCACCCCAAAAACTCTGGAGCGGCAGTGCAGTGATAAGAGTTGGTGGTACGCTGTAGGACTGCTGATCAGAATACTGCGTATGGGAACCACAGCCACCTGGAGCATCGTGAGAAGTCTAAAGTGCTGACTAAAAAGATCTAGGAAGATGGCCTCCACCAAGAGAATCTCTACCTCCAGATGAAGCACCACTAAATCTGCCCGAATGACAAGGCCTCTTGTCAGACCCTTGACTGCTCCCCTGTGATAGAACCATCTCAACCCTCCTGGCTATATTGGCCGCCTCCTGAAAGGAAATTTCGCTCCCCGTCTCCTTAGCCATATGAAGTCGAAAAGGCTGAATGAGTCCCTCAATGAACCTCCTCACTCTCTCTCTCAGTGGGAAGTATAAGAAGAGAATGACGGGCCAAATCAATAAACCTAGTCTTGTACTGAGTAATAGTCATAGAACCCTGCTGGATATGCTCAAACTACCTCTGATAGCTCTCCCTCTGAGTGATAGGAAGAAACTTCTCCAGGAATAACTGAGAAAATTGATCCCAAGTCAGAGCTGGTGACCCAGTTGGTCTAGCCAAACAATAATCTCTCCACCAAGTCTTGGCGGATCCAAGCAGTCAAAAAGTTGCAAAATCGACCCCATTGGTCTCTACTATCCCTATGTTTTGAAGAACCTCATGACAGCTATCCAAATAATCCTGGGGATCCTGATAAGATGTACTACCAAAAGTAGTAGTTAACAGTTTGGTGAACTTATACAACCTTCACAAAGCATTGACAGATATAGCTGAACCCTCTTCGGTCTGTGCCATAATACCAGGCTGAACTACCCCAACTGGCTGAGCTGTTGGAGTCTGAAACTGGGGAGCCATCTGCTCTGGAGTGTGGGTGGCAGGACTCTGTGCTCCTCCCCCAGCCTGAGAGACAGATGGTGCTGCCGGAAGTAAGCCTGCGTGAGTGACACTCTCAATAAGGCCCACTAAACGGACCAGAGTATCCTGGAGTGCTGGGTAGCAATGAACCCCTCTGAGACCTGAGTTGGTCCTGCTGGAACTGTCTTGGCTGGAACCTCCTCGTCAAACTAGACCTGAGGCTCCGCCACTGGGGCTGCTACTCTGGGCTGAGCTCTGCCCCTGCCTCGGCCCCTAGTACGACCTCCGCCTCGCCCTCCTCCCCTCGTAGATGCTACCACTAGGGGCTAGGGCTGCTGATCAGTGGATAAAGAAGCGCGTGTTCTTGCCCTTTATGAAAGAACAGAGTAGAAGTTCAATTAGCATTGAGAAACCAAATCGCATGACAGGAAAGAATATATGTGATATTTTTTCCTAACTCTGTAGCATCTGGGGGATAAATACAGATGTCTCCGTACCGATCCCTCAGACTCTACTAAGCTTGTCCATGAATTGTGAGACCTAAGCAACCTAGAGCTCTGATACCAACTTGTCGCGACTCGAATTTCCCACCCTCAGGAGTCATGTTGGCACCTACTAGTGAAAGCTAGGCAAGCCAACCATTTGTATTATTTACCTTTTACCATTTTAATCCTTTAACAATTACGAACCAACATCATATAAGCAGCAAAATTTAATAAGCGGAAGACTGAAATAAAATATTATATTAATGATACCGATACCAATCCATAACATAAACTACCCAAAACTGGTGTCACAATTTCACAGACTGTCTACGAATACTACAAATAAGGGTCCAAAAGAAAATACAACGATGTCTCTGAAATACATAAAAGAAACAGAATGAAAGGTTAGAATGAGACGCCATGGCCTGTGCACGCCTACAGGACTACCTCTGGTCTTTAAATGGACTAAAGGCAGCAACCCAAAGCTACGGTCCGTATGCTCCAGTACCAGGATCTGCATAAAAGAGTGCAGAGTTTAGTATCAGCGCAACCGACCTCATGTGCTGGTAAGTGCCTAACCTAACCTCGGCGAAGTAGTGACGAGTCTAGGATCATACTACCAAATAAAACTGTGCAGTTAAATCATGTACACCGGAAAACAAAGGCCAAACATTACAATTAAAGATAGGAAGGGGGAAACATGCTGCAGGGAGCAACAAGTAACAAAAGAAACTAACAGTCAAATGTAAAGAACACCATAACTCAATTATCAATAGAAATTAGGAAATCAAAGACAAGTGCACGACATCACCCTTCATGCTTTTACTCTCGTCCTCACCAAAAATCAATAAAATCGGCACGGCATCACCCTTCGTGATTTTACTCTCGTCCTCACCAAAAATCAATATAATCGGCACGACATCACCCTTCATGCTTTTACCTCACATAATCATGGCACAGAATGATCCTTCGTGCATTATCACTCATATAAAGGCACGGAATTGTACATCGTGCGGCACGACATCAGCCTTCGTGCTTTAACACTCTCTCACAAATATCAAGAACGGCATCACCCTTCATGATTTAACACTCATCCTCATCCAAACTACAATCACAAAGCAATAAGGGAAAGGAAAATAGAATCACAATAAAATCATGCCGCGCCCCTTTTTTCCTTCTACGGAATCGGGTTTATGACATTTTGGGACAACTCTTTTCTTTTGGGAAAGGGGTTTTGCAGTTTTGAAGATTCGCCACCTAATAATATTAAGGCGTGTTAGGGCACTTATAGGGTTCATTTCTAACTATGTTTGATAACCAGAGATAGGGTAAGGGCTTGAAATTATCCTAAGGGGAAGGTGTTAGGTACCCCTCAGGATCCACTAGTGTGGTTCCCGGCCAGACAGTTTTTGTGAATTTGTGCAATCAGCAAATAGACAAGTAGGGCTCAAATAATAGGGGATTTAAGTTTACATACACAAGTGTTTGAAAACAAGTGGTGAAAAGCAGAAAGAATTACAATCTAGGTAAGCTTATGAATGTAAAGGGGGGTTCTAGGTTTGTTTGTAATATGGATCACATCAATGCAATAATCGGTATGACACTCCTCAAAAGAGGGGCTACATGTGGTATTAGCGCACCAGTCATCATATCCATATCTACCCTTTTCGTCCGTGAAGGTAATTAAAGCAAGGGTTGGTCTCGACTCCTATTGCATGTTGTTACCTGTCGCTTTCTATTAGTCCCGGAGGAATTTAGAACTCCTATCCTATAAGAAGGAGGTTCTAGGCAGACCCTCAGGTTTAAAGGCAAAATACTAAGGCGACATACAAAACAAGTAGGACTGCATTTAAAAGGGAAAAACACAGAAATGAGAAGAAGGCTCAGATATACCTCCACAAATAATGCACATAGCTAGCATGACTTATAACAGTTAAGGTCTAAATTTAAAATTCTAAAACAGGGTGTTTGAGCGATAACATTAGAACTAAATTTATCATATGACTCGGAAAAGAAGTTCGAATCAGCTTTTGCCTACTGATTTTAACAGTTAATAATTAAACAAAGGCACTTCTGATTTTATTCAAGTTATTACCTAAGGCTTGCCTAGGCGTAAGTAATGTTCAGCAGTTATCCCAAGTTATTAAAACAGTTTGGAAATTATTTTACCCTAAGAGCATGCTGTTCTAGTTACAGAGATTATTACCCAATTTTCTTCAGAAACATCACAATGTGAAAATTATTACTTTACTACCTTTTCATGAATTAGTAATTAACTAGAAATTTTAAGAAAAAATGCAAACATGATCTAGGACATGATATCTAATGTGCACATACAAATGGAAGAGTCCCTAAGGCATGATTTTTAAATGTACACAATATTTGCAGAATTGATGAAATACGACTTCATGAGTAACAGTTTTTATGCCAATATTGTTATTGTCCTAGGAGCAGGATTTCTAAGTGGTAAAACATGGATTAGTGATGGATGAGATGCTGAAGCAGGAAATAAAAGTCCTAAGAGCATGATTTCTAATGCATAATTAGGAATATAACCCTAGTAACATGTTTTCTACCTTTTAATAACTATAGCATGCATATTCCCCATCCCTTTTTACTAGCCAACCCAATAATTATTTATAAATTATTACAGGCCATGATTGAATTACATAAGCAGAAATGAAAAAATAAGAAGTTACAACTATAGGAAGCCTGATCCCACTACTAGAAAAATGCAAATTTCCTAGGGAAATTTCCCACTGATATATTATCAGTGGCAATTCCCACTGAAATGTAAAAAAATCCAGTGGGAAAATGGAAAAGATTTTTTTTACCTTTTTTAAAAAAACGTTCCCACATACTATAGGTGGGAACTAGTTAGCGCAAAAAAGCGCGCAATTTGTTTCCCACTAAATCAGTGAGAATGCCATTAAAAATGAAATTATTAAACTATACCCAGTGAAACGATGGGAATTCTGGATAAAAATTATTTTAATATTCCCACTGATGCAGTGGGAAACTCAAAATTTCGAACTTTGGCAAAAACCGCGAGCTTAAAAAAAATTTCACCAAATATACCCAGGGAATCGGTGGGAATGTCTTTTTTTTTTTTTTTGGTTTTCACACATTAATTTAGGCATATATCCTTATTCTTCTTCGCTTTTAATTTTCACTCTCATTCTTCTATCTCTCCAGTTCTCTTGGCAGAAACCCCCATTCTTGCCCCAGAGCTTTCACTCACGCAAAATCAAAGCTAAGTGGCACCTCTCTCTTTCTCTCTCTTGCTATCCCCCCTTTCTTTCTCCCTTTTTTGATTTTACCCTAAATGCTTAAAAATCTAGGGTTCCTCCATGCCTGAAAATCTAGCTTTTGTGTGTATGTTTGTGTGTAGTTGGGTTTTTGGGTCCTGAGTTCATAGACTTATTTGAATTTTTCTTCTCGTTCACTTTAATTTTAGTGGATTATTATTAGATTTTGAACTCGATTTAGATTTACGAAGCCTAAAAGAATTTTTCCTAGATATTGGATGTTAAGTAAAGGTGTATATAGCTGGGAGACTACAATCTGTATGAAAAGATTAGCTACTACAATATTTGATATATATGACGGAATAAGAGAATGAGTCTGCATATATTTGGAAGGCAAAAGTAGGCGTTGGTTTGGATTATTCTAGCTCTAGCCGTCCAGTGAGGTTCAATGACAGTTTGGTGCTTGAAAATTATATTACGTGTGGGTCGTCCATTGAATAATTTGCCATTAACCGTTAGCACTAACTCATCGTTTTGGATAGAATATTATTCCTTCACAGGATTGCAGATTGTTACTATATTTGTTTCTGATTATTGCCAATAGATACAAGCAATTGGCAACAAAATGGGAATTTGATTATGTATTATACTACTATTACTATCTTAAGACTCATTTTGCATCAGCGGAAGCTGCAGAAATGGATAGTACTTTCATGTACAATTAAGAATCCGAGTTGTTTCTTCTGAATCTGAATTGAGGACTAGTTAAACTCTAAATACATAATCAGTGTTAATTTTTAAGAGATAACATAATATTTTTACATGAAAATTTATACATTCTAGCACATAGATTAATCATGTTTAGATATTTGTTTATTTCCTATATTTTTTTACAATCTAAATCTCCTAACTATTACTATATCTCAATTAGATTTAAAATCTAAATCGGACTTTTCATTTTCAATTTGTAATGTTCCCTCAACAATTCTTTTGATTAGCTACTGCAATCTCCTCACAATCCGTTCAAGAATTACTATAATATGTGTAAAGTTACCTTCAATTGTGTTTGAAAAATGCTATTAGTGTGATACTCTAGTGGTTGCAATTGACAGTCATGGAGGCAAAATAAATAGATCCAAAAACTTCAAATTAAATCTCATCCTTGCATACATATATTGAATACATACAATATTACTGAAAAGTATCACATTCTCTACTTTTTGGTCTTCAGATTTAGGTGCAACACATTTACGTTTCAAGCTTCTTGCTTTTGTACCACTTGGACAAAGACTATTTTACTCCATTTGAAAATTATAATTATCATCATTTTTTTTAAGTATAATTATCATCTCTTTTACTCCTTTTGAAAATTGGACCAGGAATTGAAGATACAAAAGTGTGAAAGAAGACAAAATCAAGTTATAAGTCTTGAGGTAACTTATAACTATCCTCCAAGTTTAAATTTATTTATGGATGATAACCAATGTTTTAGAATCTTGGTTTGACTTTTCTTGGCTTATAAAAAGACAAATAAAAGTTAGTTCTCTAAGGTATATTATTCATAATTAATTATAAACTAAGCGAGTTCTTTACGGTATACGATTCAAGATTAACTGTAAACTAACTTGAAACAAATAAATTGTTATAAGTCTATTCATTTGTTTGTGTATATTTGTGTACTAGATGGAACGTGAACATCATAGATAGATGTACGATATGAATCATCCTAATCATTCTGGCTTAAAGGAAGAATTTGTTAAAGGTGTTAAAGGATTTATTGCTCATGCAAAAATACTTTCTGAATTTCGTAGTGAAGGAACAATTAGGTGTTCTTGTGTGAAATGCAAGTGTACAAAGTTGTTGCAACCGGAAAATGTTAAAGTTCATCTTTATAGCAGGGGGTTTAGGAAAAATTATTATGTGTGGACTGTTCATGGAGAGAACTATTGTAGTGTTGGTGATGTTCATTTTCAAAATCTAGTTAGTGGTGAGAGAAGTACACAAATGGAGAATAATATTGAGAATTCTCGATTACATGAAATGGTGTCAGATGCTTTTGGTTTTTACCCAGGGGTTCAATCACAACAAAATGTTGTTGAGCCTCCCAATGATGAGGCAAAGCGCTTCTATGAATCATTAGAGTCGGCTGGTCGTCCACTCTATAAAGACTCAATGCACTCTGAGTTGTCTGTTGCAGTTAGATTACTAACTATTAAATCAGATTGGAATATTTCTCAAGTAGGCATGAATTCTATAATTGGGCTTATGTGTGAAGTTAATCCAAACATTAACTTACCCAATGATTACTATAAAGCAAAGAAATTGGTTTCCAAGTTAGGACTTTCCTCAACAAAAATTGATTGTTGTGAAAATGGTTGTATGTTATATTATAAAGATGATGCAGTTCAAGAAGCGTGCAAATTTTGTGGACTGTCTCGTTTTAAGGAAGTCACAAATGCCAAAGGTAAGAAAGTTGTAGTTAAGAAGATGCATTACTTACCAATTATACCTAGATTAAAGAGGATGTATGCATCAATGAGTTCTGCTCCTAATCTGAGATGGCACCATGAAAATAGAAGGCCGCCTGGTGTTTTGTGTCATCCTTCGGATGGAGAAGCGTGGAAGCATTTTGATAGGATATTTCCAGACTTCGCTAATGAACCAAGAAATGTTAGGTTGGGTTTGTGTGCAGATGGATTCACTTCATTTTCTGTCTTTGTTGCACCATATTCACGTTGGTCTGTCTTTGTTACGCCGTATAATCTTCCACCTGAAATGTATATGACAATCCATATTTGTTCCTAACTTGAATAGTTCCGGGTCCAAGTAATTCAAATGGTTTAATTGATGTATATTTGCAGCCGTTGATTGATGATCTAAAATTATTGTGGCATGAAGGTGTTGAAATATACGACATATCAACTAAGCAAAACTTTAGATTGCGTGCTGCTTTGATGTGGGCTATTAATGATTTTCCTGCGTATGGAATGTTGTCTAGGTGGTCGACTACTGGAAAGTTAGCTTGCCCCTACTGTATGGAAGATACAAAAGCATTCACTTTGAGATATGAAGGTAAAAACACATGGTTTGACTGTCACCGATGGTTCTTGCCAATGGATCATGAGTTCAGGAGAAATACTAGTGCGTTTATGAAGAATCAAATAGATTATGTTGAGCCACCACCAATCTTGTCAGGTGAGGAAATTTGGGAGAGGGTTATAGATCTACCTAAGGTAACAGAGTCTCCATCTGCTAGAATACCTGGTTATGCCGTTGAGCTCGTACTATGCCTTGAGCTGATATTATCTGCTAGTACTGACAAGTGAAAATAATAATCTAAACTAAAGGGAAAAGGAGTTATTTGAGCACAAGAACTAAATGCAAGTTTGTTCAGTTCAACAGATGCTACTTGGGTGTTATTTTCTTTGCATTTACTTTTGTGCTAACATTTTGCTTTATACAATGACCTGTACTTTGACTAATCTAAATGTTGGTTGTAAATACACTATTTAGATAAGTAAATTTTTGTATGTATATATACTATATATTGAATCCTCTTGACCTATTTGTGTATTTACTTCTTTAAATTTTGACACTCCTTAGTGAAAAGCTTCACTCTGCTACTGCTTACAGCATAGTGATTCATGCTAGTTGGATAAGGGTTGGGTGAATTTGATGAACTTCTCTGTTGTTTACAACAATAGAACAACTACTAGTAGTTTGGTCTTTCTATATGCTATTGTGCACTGAAAGTGGAATATGCCAACTCTATGTCCCAAGCAATGAATAGATTGAGAATCTGGAAACGAATACGTTATTGATAAACGAACATATTATTGAGATGGAAGCACTTGTTAACAACAGTCATCCTATTTAGACAAGGAGGAGTTTAAGATTGGGATGAGGAAAAAGTACTTAGGGTCAAAAACTAAAGGAGGAAAGAATGGTTTTAATCTCATTTCTTCTTCAGAGGATTGATATGCATGTCAAAAATGAAAGGAAAAAAGGTTTCCAAAAGAATAGAAGGATTCCTATCTATTTATAGCCTGTAGCTGCGGCCTAGTTGGCTTGTAGCGCATTACTATTCTGTGGTTTTTGTTAACTGCACAACAATGGTAGGCAAGGTTAAGAGTAAAGTAGATTACTTGAATTGCCATAATCTGTGTGAGACACAAGTGCACAAAACAACAGATGTTTCTTTATGCTATACTTCTCTAGCGCACAACATCATCACCAGGTATAAATTAGTGAATTAGATGGAAATAAAGAGTAGTATTTGTAGTAGTAATGATTAGTTTCTTTCTATTCTTTGTTATGTTTTGTTCTACTTTTCTTTGTTGTGTCACTTGGCTTTGATCTTCTGTTCTTTTCTTTTTCATGGACATAGCACTTTAATTTTGCTTTTTCATGTTTTATTTAAAAGGAAAAGTCTTTAAAAAGACCAGCTACTCAAGATGAGGTATTTGAGCATATACATATGAAGAAGCTAAAAGATGGGACAGAGACAACTTGGGTCGAGCCACGGGCCGAGACAACCTATGTAAGATTTCAAGTTACTTTTTAATACTTTTCATTAATTAAATTTATTCATATAATAATTGTAACTTTTTTGCAGAATACGTTCAAACAATCCTTGGAGGAGTTTGTTCAAAGCCAACCAACTTTTGATCAAGGAAATCCAATGCAACCATCCCAAGAGAATTATATGGACTTGTGGATTAAGGTGGCTGGTGGCGTACATAAGGGAAGAGTTTACGGCCTTGGATCAGAGTTTAGTTCTAGTCGTCGGTCTTTTGGATCTGGTGACTCTTCTTCCTCAAGGTCCTCGATTAATCAGGATGAGTTTGATCTATTGAATAGAAGAATAGCAGAGATCACTGAGTTGTATGCACAGGAAAGGGCTGCGCGGGAGGAAGAGGCAAAGCGAAGGGAGGAAGAAGATAGGCCGATGAAGGAAGAGGAGAGGCGGAGGGATGAAGAAATGAGGCAAAAGGATGTTGCATTTACACGTGTAACTGATGATGTTGAAAGCCTCAAGGCCCAGCTAAACTACCTCTTAGCATCTGATGGATTTCCTATGCCACATTCTCCATCACGTTCTAACAAGACTAAGGAGTAGTTTCTTTTATTAATATAATTTTGGGTAGGAGTATGATGTTGGATGTTATGTATCAATTGGATAAGATTGAATGCTGAATTTCTTATTTGAATGTTAAGTTGCATTATTGGTTTCTAGTATTTTCAGTTTTTGTTGGTTTTTAATTAACGAAATGGATCGGAAGATGCTGATATTTGTGTGTGAATGTTTAATTGTATTTAGTTTGGTGGTTGTATTTTTTTTGGCAGGTGGTGCAGTATATTTACAGCATTGTGCACAAAAATAATTTCCAGATTTCCCACGGAATTGCCACTGATTCCGTGGGAAGGTTCGTCACTTTAGCTGCAGAACTTGCATATTTCCCACTAATATCGGTGGGAAAGTTCATATATTTTTTCATAATTTGCATTTATCCCACTGATATCGGTGGGAAAGTTCATACTTTTATTTTCAGAATTAACATATTTCACACGGATATCGGTGGGAATGTTCAAACTTTATTTTTCAGAACTTGCATATTTCTCACCGTTATCAGTGGGAAAGTTCATACTTCATTTCCAGCTCCTCATGCATTTTTTCCATCACTTCCCTGGCTAATGTTAATAAAAATTACTAATAATAGTTCCCATTGAGTGGGAAATTTCATTATTTTTCCTATTAAAGTTTCTCTGTGGAAACCGTGGGAAATTTCCCACAGCGTATCTGGGAAGATATTTCCCACCAGGCGTTTTCTTGGTGACTTGTTTCTGTGGGAATGCGGTGTGAAAACTCGATTTTCCCACCGGTTTCCCACTAATTTCGCCGTGGGAAATCCATGTATTTCTAGTAGTGTCTGGACTTCCTCTCTGAGTTAAGTAATAAACCACATCAAATGCCAATATTGTTCATAGCTTTCCCTCATATCTAGGCGCGTCAGAGTTTTCTAAGGACCTCAAGAGATTCCGGACAGTGCTCACACCCAGATTTCAGAACCAAAACAGAGTAAGTGCAATTCGGAAAGGCATGCTTTCATTTGTCCAAGTTCAGAGGGAGCTCAAGGGTCCCAAGGCAAGGCTCACACAAAAGGGGCAGAACCTAGTATTATAAGAGTATAGGTGAGAGTGCTTGACATAGATTTAAAGGAGTTAAGTTGGAAAATATTTTTTGAAAACAATCAATGTTTTGAGGTGAGTTTGCAATAGAACAGTTTTTTTGGAGAAGGAAAAAACATCACATACAGAACATGTTCAAAGAGCAGTACAGCTTCAGAAATTCCAAACAGGGCAGTAGGGGTTGGGGCCATAGAGGGCCCAGATCAAAACGTGTAAACATGGTTGAGAAATGCATATAGATCAACAAATAGGGATTGATTGGCCTTTAGAACACAAACAACTACTTTAAAGGAATCATGCTTGAAATTATAACAGTAATAAAGCATAGGAACAGGGTATGGGAGTAGTCATGCAGGGGGCCTATTACACATAATCAGTCATGAATTAGTATTAATCAAGTGCTTTAGGAGACATACTAGTTGAGGGACATAAACAGGAACAAGTAAACGTGCTGATTACATAACAAGGAAGGGCAGAATATTAAGCATGCTGAGTAAAGCAGTAAACAAGAAGTGCAATTTAATAGCATGAGCCATTAAGTCAAAACAAGGGAACACATAGAGTTGAGTTTAAGAATTTGAACTAGTAACATACCATTTGAAGAAGCAAAGTGCAGAAAAAGTAAAAGCAATCTGAGTTCCACAGTCTAGCCTTGGCTTTCAACCGGCTAGACAAAGCAGTAGCACAAGTAATAGAGAAAGAAGAGAGAGTTTTGAGTATGTATGTGTGTGTTGAACTAATTGTTCGTGTCTTTAAAGAAGAGAGGGTACAATATTTATAGCTTTGAAAACAGGCAGGAAAATAAGGTAACAAATACTGAATTAGCATAGTTTAACAAATAATACAAATTAGAATCAATTAAAGATCCGGACTCCCTTTAATTACGAAGTCATAGTTCAAACGGGTACAAATTGTATCAAATAGGGAAAAGAATTGTTTGTAAGACTGATTTTACCATAATATGAATAGTAAAATCATGTAGCATGTAATAGGGTCTAAGTAGATAATTGTTTCAACATAAGAAAAGTACACGTTAATTAACAGCACATAAACAAGGCAAAGTATAATTTGATTCTGAAAATTTGTTCAAAGAATCATGGATGAGATTGAGAATTGCAGGGAATCAGTATTAACTAAGGAAAGGATCACAAAAGCAAGGAAGCAATTTCGAAAAATCAATATATAACTACAAGGAAAATACATAGAATCAAAGGTGTAGGTTTAAGGAGATTACACAGAATCAACATAAATTATGTGAATGATCAATAAAATAAATGGTTAGACCTATAAATAACACAGGTTTGGACAAAATCAAAGAGACCTTAAGAACAAACGAAGACAAGAAGCACAAGAGCATATAGAACACACATAAAGCCTAAAATGTTCATGGTAGTCATGCAAACAAATTCAAACTTCGAATCGAACCCAGAAGTAATAGGGTTTCTTGACAAAAAATGGGTCGAGCCAAAAGTAAAGGCTCGGGTAATGTTTAAAATGCTAAAAATCACAGTAATCAGAAAGAAATCGTTTTTTTTTTGCAAAAAAGTTTTGAAACCCTAGTTTGGAAATGAAGAAACTGTTTAAAATCGGTGAAACATTTTGAAGAAAATAAGTGAAAACTTTAAGAAACCCATAGATCTATCACAGATTTAAAAAGATCAGAAGATTTATAACTAGGTTTTTAAAAAAAATGAAAGAGACGAAGAAAAGATTGGTTAAAACCCATGGATACACCTAGATCGAAGACAAATCTAAGATCAACGGTCGTTTAGGGTTAAAAATGGTAAGAGGCAACCCATGGATACACCTAGGTCAAAGATTGGTTAAAACCCATGGATAACCTATGGATACACCTAGGTCGTTTGGGATTAAAATTGGTAAGAGGCAACATGGACCGTTGATCTCCCATATCAACGGTCGAGATTAGAGAGGGTAAGAGGGGATCCGGGTTTGGGCTTGGGTCCGGTGAGTTTTCAAATGGGTTGGGGTCCAGTTTAAATTAAAATTGGGCTGGGAAACTGGGATTTGATTTAGGCTATAAGTGAAATACAAATGAGTTGTTATTTAAATAGCCAGTTTTACCTTTTAATTTATAAAAAATAGTAAATAGTTTTTGAAAAATAAATTAAAGGGCTAGAATGATTTATAATACAGGACCCAATTTTATACGTATAAAACATAATTAAACCTTAAAATGGCTAACAATTCTGTGCAATTTAGCTTTAAAAAACTAAATATAATTATAAAAATATGTAAAAATTACTTTAGCCATAATTTTGCATAAATATAAAAATTCAATAGATGAATTATCAAGAATAATAATTTTGGAATTAAGTATTGGGGATTTTATGAGTAAAAAGGGGGAAAATAAATTAATTTAAACCTTTAAAATTATAAAAATAATAATAAAATACTTGGACATGCTTATCTATGTATATATGTGCTATTTTGAATATTAATATATAGGAAAAAATTGGGTATTAAGAAATTCCGACAAGGGAACAATAGTAAAACAATCATATCCTGGCAAGGGAAACTATATCAAAAGCAACAACATCTCGACAAGGGAAATCACATTAAAAGCAGCAACATCCCGACAAAGGAGAAAATATCATAATCCTCTTCTCTTTTTCACATTTAGTTCACAACTCAATTCACAACTTGAGCCAATGCTTTATAATATCCAATTGCCAACACTAATTCCACAAATCATTTATAAACTTGAGCCAACACTTTTCAATGTTCAATTACCAAAATTACTTCCACAAGCCTTGTTCAGCAATAGAAATATCACATAAGGCATGAACAATACAAAACGGAGTCATATTAATCATAGCATAAAACTCACGGGCATGTTTGACACCAACGTATAGATACTCGTCACCATGCCTATACGTCGTACTCAACAATTAACACATAGCAAATAGGACACAACTCCTAGTCCCTCAAGCTAAGGTTAGACCAAGCACTTACCTCGATGCCACGAACACAATTCAAGCCTCAACTACCACATTTACTTTTGTTTCCACCACCAATTTACTTGTATCTAGCCATAATTTAATTAATACTATTAATAATTGCTAAATGAATCAACTCTAATGTATGAAAATGAGTTTTCGAATGATTTCCCCAAAAGTCAAAAATCGACCCCCGGGCCCGCTTGGTCCAAACCCAAAATTCGGATAAAAATCCGATTACCCATTCACCCCCAAGCCCAGATATATAATTGGTTTTGAAATCCGACCTCAATTTGAGGTCTAAATCCCCAAATTTCAATATTCTTAAGGTTTACCCAAAATTCTCAATTCCACCATGAAAATCCTAGATTCTAGGATGAAATCATGTAAAAAAAAAGATAAGAAGTGAAAGAAATGAGTTTAAAATCACTTACTTGTATTTTGGGAAAGAGAGTGTTTGAAAAATCGCCCCTTATGTTTTAAGTTTTTGAAAATGGAAAAATGACTAAAAAGTCACGTTTATATACTCCTCTCATACCCTCACTGCGTATCGCATAAAAAGGATTGCGGCCGCGGAGCTCCACCATGGACCGGAAAATATCGAGCGCAACCGCGAAGAATTTGCCTTGCTCACCGCGGACGGCATAAATCCCACCGCAGCCGCAAAAAATCACTACGGACCGTGACGCCTGGTTCAGAGACTTGCAACTTCTCTGAACCTGTCAATAGTTATTTTTTTCTAAGTCTAAATTCACTCAGTGGCCTATCCAAAACTCACCCGAGCCCTCGGGGCTCCAAACCAAACATGCACACAAGTTCAAAAATGTCATACAGATTTTCTCGTGCGGTCAAATCATTAAAATAACATCAACTACTATGAATTAAGCCTTAAATTCATGAAATCACTCAAGAACATCAAAATTTCCAATTTTTCTCAAATAACGTCCGATTTATACTAAGCGGACTCGATTCTTACCAAACTCACATATTGAACTAAATTATTATTTCAAACTTGTACAGGGTTCCAGAACCAAAATATGGTTCCGATACCATCAATTTCAACATCTTTCATTTCTCAAAAACTCTTATATTTTTCTAAAAATAATTTTCTTCAAAAATTTATTTCTCGGGCTTGGGACCTTGGAATTTAATTCCGGGAATACGTCCAAGTCCCATATTTTCTTACGGACCCTCCGGGATCACTAAATCACGGGTCTGGGTCCGTTTACCCAAAATATTGACTGAAGTCAACTTAAATTCATTTTAAAAGCAAGCTTTGTTATTTTTCACCGATTTTTCACATAATGGCTTTCCGGATAGGCACCCGAACTGCGCACGCAAATCGAAGTGAGACAAAAAGGAGGTTTTAAGGCTTCGGGACATAGAATTTATTTTCAAAACAAGTGATGACCTTTTGGGTCATCGCATAAAATCTCACCACTACTTTATTAAGGTTAGTCTTGATACTTACTGAGTACGTGAGTCAGTTGTACTCATACTATACTTTTGCACCTTGAGTATAGAATTTGGTGCTAAATTATTGCTGAGTTCGAGGATGAGGATTAACGACATTCGCTTTCCAGTTATTAGATATCATTTATTCATGGTAGCCTAGAACTTTGTATTTCTATTTGTGTATATTCAAATAACAGAAAGGGGTCAAATATGGCTCTATACTATTGAAAAAAGTCTAATATTGCCCTCCGTTATACTATCGATCCAAATAACCTAACGTCATACTTTCGGTCCAAATATATCTTTAACATCATAAAAGTGGTACAAACCTACCCTTCCTCCGTTAACTGCCTCCCTATGACAACATTTCATTGCCACCTCACCATTATACTCCCATTTTCATCCCTCCCCACAACCTTTCTTTCCCGTTCATTTAAAGAAAAATCACACATCATAAATATACAAACAAACTATAACAAAAGAAATGCTAACAACTAAAGATAATATGACACAATGTGAACCAAAAAAAATTCTAATTTTGCTATTCAAAATTCATGCTTATACGAACGAAAATACATTTTGTTTTATATATAAAACTAAGCAAAGATGCAGGCAAACTAGTTTAAGGTTTCAAAATTGACCATGGTGAGAAAGAAAAACGACCTAGACATGAGAGATAATTTTTTTGTTTCTTTCTCTTCAACCACATTTCTGGAAGGCTACCATTTTTTCTCTCTTTACATTTTATGTTAAAACAAAAGTGCTACTAAATTTTCTCTAAATATATCTTACAAATTCAGCGACAACACAAGAAAATGCAAATAAAGCACAAATTTTAAGGTCAAGTGAAAGGTACGTACAATTCCAGGATCGGCCGGAGAAGCAACAGGTATTTTAAAAAGCAAAAGGAAGTAGAGGCAGTGAAGTCTTCAAAATAATGATAGAACTCCAAAGTAATTGAACTTGGTAGCTGCAAACAGGGTGAAATAGTGAGGTAGCAGTAAAATGTGTTCATAGGGGAGGCAGTTAACGGAGCAAGGGTAGACTTGTACCACTTTCATGATGTCGGGGATATATTTGGACCCATAATATGACGTTAGGGATATATCTAGACTGATAGTATAATGAAGGGTAATATTAAACCTTTTTCAATAGTATAAGGACATATTTGACCATTTTCCGTTCAAACAAATGATGTATTCCCTTTGGGCCAATGTTGTAATCCTATTTTAGTGTTCATGACTTGTATCTCAATTCTTGAGGTAATTTATGTCAAATTTTATATTCTTGTTTCGTTATTAATATATTGTCTTGGATTTGAGTTGTATTTATGTAGGTTGGCTTTGCTAATCGGTTGGGTTAGGCTCCATCACGTTTCCAGTGGGATTTGAGTCATGACAAATTGGTATTAAAGCTATAGGTTTGTAGGTTCTTCGAGTCATGAGAAAATTTATAGTAGAGTCTTGTGGATTAAGATGAAGGTGTCCCTACTTATCTTCGAGGGGCTATACGGTATCCTGAAAACTTCTCTTTATTTCTTCTCTTATCATTTGTTCGTTATTTCGACTTGAAATCTAAATATTTAGTTTCTTTCTTTTCATTTATATACAACGTAGAGAACTTTTTATCAGTTGGGCACCGGTAGTTTGTGATGATATCGCGGATAGGGTACGCGATGCTTTTTCGTGATATGAGGATAGGCCAGTCTAAAAGACTTGTGGCAAGTTATAGGCCACCGCTTTGGCTCAGGAGACTCCGTTAAGTGAGCATGTGATTTAGGATTCTTTTGTTTGATAATATCCCTAGAAGTGAGATGTAAAGAAAATATTGTCGCTTAATCATCATGCCAGAGTGTAGTACAGTCTTAAGGTATGGATATATCGAAGGACCCTTAGCTATTCATTAAATGGATGGAACAAAATCTTACATCTTCTGGATGAGTTTAGATTTAGAAGTGCAGATGATCACACCAAGGTTAGTAGCTAAGGTAAGGTTACAATGAGACATTGTGTTGAGGATAAACGTATGGGTTATCTACTGTGAGGATGTTTCAGGTTGTATGATTCTTTTTGAGGTTCTTATGAAGAGTTTTCTTTCAATCTTGTGGAATAGATGTACTACGAAGAGAGTTTGTATAGCTTGAGCACGATGATACGACTGTCACAAGGATAATCGTGCATTAGATGGATGATTTGAAATATATTATGATAGTACTATATGAGATGGTGAGAAGTTTGGTTAGCAGTGCGAGGTCATGGTTGTTAAGGAGGAAAGGTCATTATAGATTCTCAAATGAGGTGATTATGGCTTTAAGCCAAGTGGGGGAAGCTACCATCAACAATTGGATCACATGGGCATGTGTTATTGTATTTCCTGGACTAAGTTACACTTGTGGATTAGTTATGATTTGTGAAGAGTGACATTAAAGATGATTTAGGCATAAAATTGTTTGATGTATTTAACTTCATTGATATATTGTTGTTAGATGAATTAGGTTTGGAATTCCTTGAGGTTATGATACGGAATGTAAAAATATTCACTCGGTTGCCTAAGGGCAAGGTTATTCTTTAGAAGAATAATATGAAATAGAACACAAGTTGTTTGGCATATTAGCTTAAGCACCAGGGACTGGAGCAGAATGGGTGACCCTCGAAATTGGTTCTAGTGGGTTCAAGCATGAAAATATGATAAGGATTTACCATATGCTTTGCTTGGTTAAGAATTTGAGTTTCACATTAGATTGTGCTGGGGACTTGGAGTACATCCAAGTTAGTATTTGTATGACTATACATAATTAGCGTCACGATCCTAATTGTCCTTTGTAGATTGTCGGGATGGCCCTAGTCTGTAAGACTAGATAAGCACATTATTACAGATTAAACCAGTTTTTAACAATGAAAATTTTAAAATAGAGTTTTATATGAATTCTGAAACAAAAGCGAAATATGCCTATGCGGCAATAATCGTAACAACCTCCCAAGACTGGTAATACAGAGTCACAAACTCTAGCTGAATACATGGAAAGATTTCAAAGATTGGAATACAATACTGTTCAAATAACAAGCTGACAGCGCAATGAAAGGAAAGAACTCCAAGGGACTGTGATGACCAAGCAGCTCTACCTTAATCCTCGCGATAAATAAGCTAACTTTGCCCGAGTTCGATATCTCCAATACCTGGCTTTGTATAAAAATATGCAAAAGTGTAGTATGAGTACACCACAATCGGTACCCAGTAAGTATCAAGACTAACCTCGGTGGAATCATGACAAGGTATAAATCAAGACACATACTAGTCAAAATAACCTATGTAGTATAGAAGTATAAAGCTAATAATGGAAGGTACGAATCAGTAAATGGCAACAAGAATCAACAGGTGATATAAACAGTGAAGCAATAAGAATAACGTAAAACTACTGTTGAAACCAAGTAAGGAACATAAATGACAACTAATTAATCAAGTCGTTCTAACACAAGTTTTGCGACAAAATTGCCTGAGATACCTCATCTCATAGTCACAACTCACGGGTCTCAACCCACCATTATATGCTTACGGCACCTTGTGCCCATATTTCAAATCACAACCGCACGGACAACTCACATGTCAATATCTCAATCTGCCTGGCATGATCACAGGCTCACAATCACAATCCGCCCAGCATGGTCACAGGCTCAATACCAACATAAAAATAGATAATACAAGAGTACAAGGGCACGATCAATAAATATCAAGTTTCATACTCTTGATCTAGTATAAGTGATATGCTTCGGTGTATGCTTGCGCGAGTGTACTACTGCTGCCCCAATCAACAAGTAATATCAAAGACATCGAGTAGCTTATTAAAGCAATACAGAAAGTCATGTAAGGTGTATGACATAAACAAAGTAAAGCACATCATCTCACAAAAATCACCAACGCAATACCCCCAAGCCATCACACATCAAACCTTACATTTGCCACCATTATCTCTCTAATAGCCACCTGTATCACTCCGCCCCTGAAATATCATTAGCTGACCATATCACTCTACCCTGATAAGATCATTAGCCACCCATATCACTTCGTATAATAGCGATCCATATCGCTCCGCCCAGACAATAACACAATAGCCACTCGTATCATCCCGTACATTCAACAAAGGTGAGATGCCACCCTTATGCCCCACATAAAAATAATGGTAAAATTTCACCCTTATACTCTAATAACAACAACCAAACCATACAATAATTCACATGTGCTACATCGCAACAACACGACATATCAACTCCTACCACAAGTGCTCATAGGCCACAAACTTTCCAAAAGAACCGACAATATCAATATTTCCACAACAAATAGCAAACTGCTCAAATACAATGTGTAAAGAATTCCAATAACAACAAAATGAATGAGAATGTAACTCAACTATGAACATCACTCCCTTTAAACATGCCTTCAAATTAAATAGATTAATGATTTTCAATAACTTCAACTTCAATTAATTTCTTAATGATAAACTCGGTAATGAAGGTATTTCCATGACATGGCAAATTCAGATCCTAGCACATGAAATAGCATAACAATGACAGAGATGGCATGAACTACCAACTACGTCAAAAGGCAAGAGAATAGCCCGACAAGGAAAGGAAATCATATAACAACAATTCCAATTAAGAGTAACTCAACAATAAATGAAGCCACATAATGATAAAAGAGCAAACAACTTCAAATAAACAAATAAGAGTAAACTTGACAAGCAAATGATGTGATATGTAACAACTTTAAATAAAGCATGCGAAAGTAAACAAGATAATTAAAAGAAATAACATGTGCTAATAATACCATATAAATACATGAAAAAGGCCTAAGAGGCTAAACAGGTCAATTTTCACATATAAGCCCGAGTACGCACTCGTCACCTTGCGTACACAGCTTTCACATAACACAAATAATGCAAACGACACAAATCCTAAAGGGTAGCCCCCACACAAAGTTAAAAAATATACTTACCTCAAAGAAGCTAAATCGATACTCGAAGATAATCTTCTCGTGTGAAACAACCTAAGGACGGCTCAAATCCAGCCAAATAACTTAATATCATAAATAAAAACCATAGGAAATAGTTCAGGATAATAAAACTTCAATCTTTAATGAAAACTAAAAAGTCAACCCAAAAAGTCAAGGTTAGGCTCGCACTCCAAAATCCGATAAAATTAATAAAATCTAAATACCTATTCCGATATGAGTCCAAACATTTCAAAATTATCCAATTCCGACATAAAATTGGCCTTCAAATCCTCGTTTTTCATTTTAAATGTTTTCACAAAAGTTCTCATTCTCTCAAATTCAAATCACCAATTTTATATTAAGAACAAGGATAAAATCATGAAATAAAATTAAATCTGGGTAAAGAACACTTACCCCAATCCAAAGTGTGAAAATCCCCTTCAAAATCACCCAATTCTGAGATCCATAGCTCAAAATATGATAAAATGACCAAGCCCTTCGAAATAGAGTACTGGAAACACTTATCCAGAGGTACCCTTTGCGATTGCGGTCACCAACCTCGTGATCTCGATTCAAAAATTTCCAACACACATTTTACCCTTCGCGATCACAGCCATTTCCCCGCGATCGCAATGAAAAAAATTCTCATTACCCTTTCCAAACTCTTCTCAGACATCCTGTAGTTTAACAATCATGACTTTTTGTACAAAATTCCAAATGCAAAACGGTCTAATTTTCTAAAAAATAGACACAAAGGGCTACAACTTTAATTTTTATCTCATCTCCAAATTCCTCAAATATTGCAAGATATAAGCTTTCAAAATGGGGTTAGTGACATCAAAATTTTCCTTTACACGTTCGCGATTCAGAGTACTGAAATAGCAAAATATCTCTTTGTGAACGCGATCCAATGTCTGCAATCCCGATGCATACCCCTGTGGCAAAAAGCAGCAACTAAAAATGGTCCAAAAATGGTCTAAAACCACCTAAAAACTCACCCAAGCCCCTTGGGACCCTGTCCTGACATACCAACAAATCCTATAACATAACACGTACCTGCTCGAGGCTAAAATCACATCAAACAACATCAAAACTATCAGTCGCACCTCAAATTGAACTTAATGAACTTATAAACTTTCAACTTCTGTGACTCGCGCCAAATCATATCAAATCAACCCAAAATGACGTTAAATTTTGCATGCAAGTTCCAAATGACATAATGGATCTATTCCAACTCCCATAATCTCAATTCGAATCCGATATAAACAAAGTCAACTCCCGATCAAACCTCACAACCTTCCAAATATTCAACTTTTCAACGTTCACCAAAATGCATCCAATCAGTCAACGAACCTCCAAATCCAAATCTGGACATACGCCTAAGTCTAAAATAACTATACGAAGCTAATGGAATCATCAAAATAAAATTTCATAGTCATCTACAAAAAAGTCAAACTCTGGTCAACTCTTTTCACTCAAGCTTTTAAAACAAGAATTGCTCTTTCAAATCAATCTAGAATCATCCAAAATCGAGCTCGACCACACACGCAAGTCATAATACTTGATACGCAGCTGTTCAAGACCTTAAACCAGCGAAAGAAATGCAAATTATCAAAATAATCGGTCGGGACCTTACAATTAGAGAGGTGAAAGGAATAGTTCTTGATTCATTAGAGGACTTTTTAGAGCTGATATTTTAGGTTGAGGTACTAGTGTGTGAGATGGAGACAAACATGCCTATGGATATTGTGATATTGTTGTTACATGTCGGGATCACTCAAAAGGAGTTGTGATTTAAGATCATAGTATTTTAGGAAGACAAATGGTGTATGAAAGGGCATCAAAAATTGTTTGGAAGAAGTCGAGTCAATATAACAGTGTCTTGGACCAGTATTATAATAGAAATTAGCAGTTTTTTTTGGTAAAATCGTGTATACATGCACTTTTATGGTAGTACTATGGGTTATACAGTCCATATAACTTGGTTAACTTGGAGAGATTTTGTTCTAACAACTTGATTATGTATAGCGGCAACTACCAAAGTGGCAACAATTTTAATTTTGTGGGACAGAGGCACCCAGGTTTCTCTTGGAGTTCACTAGTTAGTAGTGCAAACGCATGGCATGAAAATAACTCTAGACCCAAGGGACAGGGAGCTCCAAGATGTCAAAATCAGCAGCGGCAGTAATATCATCCTCCTCAATCTAATTAGTCTAACATGGAAGATCTAATGAAGGCCTTTATTATTAAGATAGATGAGAGGCTTGAAACCCATGGCACTGTTATCATTGAATAGGGCACGGTCATTCCAAACTTGGAAAGACATATGCAGCAACTAGCGATTCTATTGTCTAAGAGGGTTCCAGGAACTCTACCTGCTGATATTGAAAGAAATCCAAAAGAGACAATAAATGCGGTGTCTTTGAGGAGTGGGCATGAATTAGAGGATCCCATAGCAAAGCAAAAGGATGAGTTAATTGAAGGATATGTGGAGATTGTGGAAGAGTAGAAAAATGGCATTCAAAAAGGTGAGGGTGGATGATGTTTTGAAGAAGAAGGGGAAGACTAGAGCTCAGAATAAGAAGGAAGATGGAATTTCAATGAATACGGAGACTGAGGAGAGAAAATACATGCCTGCTCTACCTTCCCCACAGAAGCAGAGAAGAGAGAAGCTACACAAAAAATTTTGGCGCTTTCTAGAAGTGCTCAAGCAGGTGCATGTAAATATATCTTTCACAGAGGTGCTTTCTCAGATGCCTACTTATGCTAAATTTTTGAAGGAGATATTATCCAAGAGACATCAGTGATCAAGCTCACAGAGCATTGTAGTGCCATTTTACAAAATAAGCTCCCTCAAAAGTATGGAGTTCTGGGGAGTTTTACTATACCTTGCTCTTTAGGAAGTACTAAGTTTAAAAAATCTTTGTGTGATTCAGATGCTTCCATTAATCTTATTCCTTTGTCTATTTTTAATAAATTGGGGGGATATATTAGAGAAATCAGGTCGATACATTTGTCCTTATAGATGGCGGATCAGACCACAATCATACTAAAGGAATATTAGAAGATGTGCTGGTTCGGGTGGACAAATTTGTGTACCCTGTGGACTTCATTGTGGTGAATGTGGAGTAGAATATAGAGGTCCTTCTGATTTTAGGAAGACCCTTCTTGGCTACGGGTTGAGCAATTCTGGATATTCAGGAAAGGCAGCTCATGCTCAGAGTGGGGGAAGAAAATATGATCTTCAAGATAGAAGGAGAAAGGGGGCCCTAAAGGAGCAACTTGGAGAGACTCAAATGGGTAAGTGTGGGGTGTACCCAAAGAAGTCCGAAAAGAAGCTCTCAACATGGATGTGTGCACTGGGTTGGGCGTGCAAGGGAGATCCCGACATCGATGTAGATCCCGACTAGTTGAATCAGGAAAGTTTCCTTTACCTATTACTTTTTATTTGTGTGTCATGGGACATGCCACAATTTAAAGTGTGGGGTGGGGGATGTAAAAATGTATATGTGGGTTTGTTTTGTTTTTAGTTTCTTCTAATTGAATTTTTTATGACTTTTCCCGACCATAGATTTCCTGGACTGTCTTCTTGAGGGATCAGAGTATAAGAAAAAAGAAAAAAAATATTTTGTTTCTCTTAGGTAGTGTAACAATTCCCTCTTGGTTTTTCTTTGTGCTGCGGTTCTTTTTTAAGGATTTTGTTTGAACTATGTGTAGTTAGTTTTTCTTTTATTAGGAATAGTGAAGTTTTGTGCTATGTATTAAATGGAGATGATTTTTCTTGAAGTTGTAGTGCTTTGAGAGTAGTGAGTGCTTTAGTTGTGACGCCTAGGCTCAGTTCTTGACTTGTGTATATGTGTTGTAGTGGCTTAAATTGTTTGTTTTTGACCTTGTTTAGTTGCTTTGACTTAAGAGTCGAGATAGATTCGATCTGAGTGAGTTATGTGCCAATGCGTGTGTGAGGTTGTTGTGATATTATGTGCATATTAGTAGATGTCTAGAACTTGCCCCGTGTATTTGTAAAGCAAAATAACAGTCTTGTTCAATCTAGAAAGTGATATAGGATTTCTTTGTTGAGCCAATTATATGTCTGTGACCCACCTAATTTTTGTGTACCCTAGCTAGTCCATTTGAGCCTATAATCCTACTTCTTTGGCTACCACACTACAAATCTGACCCTTAGTATTTGAATTATCATTTGTTTGAACCTTTACCTCTCGTGAGACTTAAACTGTTATAATCTTGTTATGAGCTAAGTAGAGGTATGGTTGGGTTTTTGAGTGGAACTAAAAAATATGGAGAAAGGTGCACTGTGTGAAAATCATGAGATCCACTTGTAGGAATTGAAAAAAAAAACTAAAAAAAGATTTTGTATATGTATTAAAAAGAAGAAAAATTAATTCCTTGCTAGTGATAGGTTCTCATTCTGCTTGTTTTTATTGAAATTAGGAGCTTGATGGATGTTTTGAAGGTTGGGATTTGGTTCAACATAAATGTGGGGTTTGAAGTTGTGAAATTGTATGTATTAAAGTACTTAGGGAGGTGTAGCCACTATTATTCAAATTGTATCCTACCCGTCCCGCAGTCTACATTACAACCAAAATAAAATTCTACTTGATCCTTGACTGAATGAGCTCAATTAGTATATAATTACACTACGAGCAAGCCTATGATACATTTTCTGTGGCGCATGAATTTGATTTATGTGAGTTAGTGAATTCTTTCTATCTTGAGTTCCTAGTTGTTCTTGAATTTTATTGCGTGCAGAACTACTCTCTAATGTTTTAGTGAGGGCACATGATTTGCGAAGGTAAGGTAAAGTCTTTGACCGCTATGTTAAAGTAAGTGAGCAGGTTGTGAAAGATGAATGGTGCTTTTGAGTCGAGTCTTGAGGCTATGATGTTATGACATAGTGCTTGGTCTATTTTAACTATTCTTGACATGATGTATTAGGAAAGTTGTCCGATAAGAAGTTTTTCTCTATGTGAAGTGTAGATTCATTGCTCGAGGACGAGCAATAGTTTAAGTGCGGGTTATCGATGGTAGGCTAGAATCTCAATTTTTAGTCGTAGTTTGCACTCCAATTACTGCATTTTACTGGTGTTTGAGCCTAGATGTTATTGTATTACACTTATTATGTATTTTATGCTTTGTAGGAAGTGATTCCTAGTTTAAAAAATAATTTAAAACTACATCGAACAATTTAAAGTTTTGAAGTCTAATTAAAAGCCCAAGGAATTAAACCGAGATTGTTCGGGGGTCAGGAACCAAGTCTGGATGTCAAAACATGAAGAAAACAAAATACTCTGTAAAACTTATATTGCCATGCTGCATGGGGCGGGCGGCAATGAAAAAGTCTATTGCATGTCAGAAACTTGCTCTCTGAACTTCCCCACTAATGCCCTGCATGGTGCGGTGCATGGCGCGCTTGTGTGATTTTCTCAGAGCACTTTCCTATTTCGGCTTTGAAAAGGTAGTTTCGCCTGAGCCCACTTCTATATGGTATAAATTCACAAAAGAGATTTTTTTGAAGGGACTTTTGACTTTGGAAGCTTTGGGAGGGGGGTATTTGAGGTTAAAAGATACAAAATTTCATCATCTTTCTATCAATTCAATATGGGAGTTTGGATTGTAACTTAAAATTGATGTTTTCTTCTTCTTTAATTATATTTGTGATGACTTCTTCCATGATTATGGAATAGTTTCCCTTAGGGTTTAATGGACATGGTATTTTGATAAATATTTATGGATTTTAACTCTAGTTATTTGCTTGAATTCATTTATGGAGATTAGAATTGTTGCAACTTTATTCACCGATCTATTCAACCAAAAAAGAGATATTTTGGTGATTATTTTTGCATTATTTTATTTGATTTAATTCATTGATTATCTTAAGTAATCAAAAGAGCTTGCTGAATTGTTGATTAAATCAAGATAAGAGAATATTCGAGAGACATTTTCCTAAAGACTAATCATTAATACATGCTTGCATACTTTCATAGTGCTTATATTAGTTCACCTCGTAAAGTTAAGATTTAATCAAGAGAGGAGTCTTGACTACAAGTTTGAATTAATCATCGAGGAAATTCGTGAGAATCATTAGAACATTAGAGTAAATTAAACTAGAGTAAAATCTCAAATAGCTATATTGCACCAATCTTGTCAAATCCTTATTCCTCACATTGATAAGAAATCAACTCTAGTAATCTCTACTTCCTTGCGGTCAATTGTCAATTGATTTACTTTAGTAGTTAATCGTAGTTTGTAATCAATAAAAATCAATTTTTGGTCATCCTGAATAGCAGTTAAACCAGAAATTACTAGATCATCATTTAAATCCAATACATGTGGAGACGATAATTAAATTATACTATCTTTTTCTAGCGAGTATCAATTTTATGTTGTGTTTTGCGCTCTTCACTTGGGACCCCGTCCAATGAAGCATAGTGCATTGTTACTTGACACCTGGACTTTATTAGTGAACTAAATCTGTTGCATGTATTAATATCTCTTTCTTCAAGTACACTACTCTTTGATGGCTTAGTAGCTGACTTTGCTTTCACTATTGTCTTCTTTCCTCGTAATTAGATGAGTATTACCATTTACCCTTTGTGCACAAATACTTTGCTGTGTATTTATCTTCAGTGCAGGTTGATGCATCTTCTACATTTGCACAAGTTTTTTATTCTTCCCTTTTTTAGGCTGAGTAGGTGGTTCTAGACATTCATAGTCCTATAGTTGTGGCCTATTTTTAGACATGTGGAAAAATATTCAAGCTCTCAATCGTAGGTTACTTCCTATTTGAATACGTCACCTTTAGGATCTTGCACTGTAATGCATCTTGGCAGGAGTCCAAAATCAAAATATGGTTCTTTTGGATTCAAAGAACAAAAAATGTGGAAAAAAACATAATGAGCAAACTCTATATAACGTGTTTTCTAAAGACGCTATATGTTAACGACCGTTTAGCCAGTTAAGTATAGAGTCTTCTAAAAAGACGCTATATATATAACGTTCTTTAGTAAGATGCTCTATATATTATGTGGGCCACAAACAATTCTTTTGGGCTTAACTGACATAACAATAATTCAACTGGGTATAGCGCTTTAAGCTAAAACACTATACCTCAAATAATTGAACCCCCAGACTGGTTTTTGCCTTATTTAAAGACGTTAAGGATTTTGTAAAAATCTATTCAGAAATATTCTCAATTTTTGTAAAAAATTTCTTCGTTAAGCTGTTTTGCATTTTGTCATAATGTCTAAGGAGCGAAGAATTAGGGTTTCATTATATTAGAGGAGGGGGTGAGGTTGTGGACGAATAACTTATTATGCTATATTTTATCTCCACAGTGTCATGTTATGTTGCCACTTACAATGGAGTATGATACATTGGTATCGTTGTTATGTAAAAAAAATGAGTGTGAGCAAATGTTTCGTGAATCTTAAAGTGACCGGAAGATATTCGTATTCTGTGACTCCGCAATGGGTTGCTTGTTATGCTGAGTTTAACATCGAAGACGATGAAACTCTGAGAGATTTGTTGAGGACTCCGGATGGATACCGGGAATTTATTGTGATAAAACAGTTAAAAATATACGCCAAGGCTGAAGACGTTCGTAATAATGAGGTTGCACAAAGTAGGGATATCCCTCAATTATCGGATGGTTATTCTGGAGCAGTTTTAGCCAAACAGGTTCCGGCTGAAAGGGTTTGGCCAGATCTAAACTTATCTCCACAGACGAATGAGGAGCAAGGAAATAATTATTCCCCTAGTTTAGATAATCCACAAGCCGAGTGGTAAACTTTAATTTTCCTTTGTGTTACGATTTATGTTTTTGTGTATTGTATTTGTATTAACACTCATATATTCCACAAGGGGTACCGACTAGATATGAATTTTACAAGTTATAAACCGATGGTCAGTTGGAATATGCCTAGTTTTGGTGTGTTGGATCATGATGGTCTATCTGAGAGTCAACATAAACAAGATAATGTGCATCATGGGATATCAACACATTATGATTTGTAATGGAATATATAAAGATATATCTATTGTTTGGACCAATTTGAGTAACTCATTATTTCTTTGGTTGTGCAGTGAAAACGAGCAACTTGATGGTCTTGTCCTTGCTCAATTTCTCGAAGACGACATATTTAATCGAGATCTGGCAGATGCACAGAGTTAGAAAGAGAATAGTGATAATGACAACAACGTCAATGAGTGTGGAGATGACACACCCTTCCTTGACGAGGGTGAGGATGAGGAGGAAGTGAATGTTGAACCTAATTTTACGAGGGAGCATGCTTTACCTCCCGTTAAACCAAGAGTATACGAGTCCCACGTGTTATTTCATTCAAGGCATATCCATACCTTGATCATTTTCTAAGTATGCCATATGTGGATTCCCTCAGAAGGGATATTGATGAAGTTCGGATGGCAATGTGGGATGAATCTAGACCAATGGTGCTATCAAAAGGCATGCTTTTTCCTAATAAAGCGCGCCTAAGCTGGGCGGTGAAAATATACATCGTAAAAGAGTGTTGTAAGATGATTGTATGGGAGTAATCTCTATATGTATACAAGGTTATTTGCTGTAGATGGTTTACGGGATGTAATTGGATGCCGCGTGCATGGAAGAAGAAAATAAATATGCGGGTTGTGGGTAAATACATTGGCACCCACAATTGTGAAATGGACACATTCAGTGGGAATCACTTTAACTTGGATGTTAACTTGATTTCTCTTGTCTTGATTTCACACATTGAAGACTCAATAAGGTACAAGATCAAAGATTAAAGAGTGTATTACATCTGTCCATCTGGAATATGGGTGTACCATTACTAAAATAAAGCCATTTCTCAAGCGAAAACGTGCATTTGAAATTATTCATGGTAACTAGGATAAGTCATTTGCATCTCTACCCAGGTACATGGCTGCATTGTAGCACATTAACCCTGGGACTGTTGTTGAATGGTAGCTTGAGCGGAGTCCTGGAATACCAGAACATATATTCAAATATGTGTTCTGGGCCTTCAAGCCAGCAATTGATGGTTTTGTGCATTGTCGGCTAGTAATATCCATAGACGACACTCATGTCTATGGAATGTATGATATTAAGTTGTTGATCTCCGTTGTAGTAGATGGTAATGGAGGTATATTTCCTCTAGCTTTTGCATGCGGATGGTGGCAGACGATGGGGAACCCTGACTACAAATGTGTCAGAGTCTCTCAACGAGTTATTGAAGTCTGCATGTGGATTGTATGTCACTGCCATGGTGCGGATGTCATTCAAATAGATGGCGGAGAAGTTTGTTGAAAGGGCTAGAGGTGCATCGTCATTGATGGATAGGGATGTTGAATTTATGCCAATACCAATGAAAATATTTGATAAATACAGGAGGCGAGCACATTAGCATTTATTTTTATAGTATTTCAACGAGTGAAATATTTTTGAAGTTCGCATCCCTATCCATCAACACTAGGGTAATAATACACACGGCGTAAACGAAGCCAGAAAGTTATGTTGTTGTGGAAAATGGTTCATCTACCACAATCCGTGCTCACATGCCATGAATTGCTTTCACTATACAGGTTTCGCGACAACGAGCTACGTTGATAAGGAATATAGTGTTGCTGTATGCTTAAACACCTAGAGTGGACAGTTACAACTAGTGGGAGATAAGTATTATTGGCCACTAGAACCATTTAAAATGGTGTGTAACAAGGAGTATTAGCGTAATTTGATGTTAACTTGGATGTTAAATTGATTTCTCTTGTCTTGATTTCACACATTGAAGACTCCATAAGGTACAAGATCAAAGATTAAGAGTTTATTAAATCTGTCCACCTGGAATATGGGTGTACCATTACTAAAAGAAAGCCATTTCTCAGGCGCAAACGTGCATTTGAAATTATTTATGGTAACTAGGATAAGTCATTTGCATCTCTACCTAGGTACATGGCCGCATTGCAGCACTTTAACCCTGGGACTGTTGTTGAATGGTAGCTTGAGCGGAGTCCTGGAATACCAGAATATATACTCAAATATGTGTTCTGGGCCTTCAAACCAGCAATTGATGGTTTTGTGCATTGTCGGCTAGTAATATCCATAGACGACACTCATGTCTATGGAATGTATGATATTAAGTTGTTGATCTCCGTTGTAGTAGATGGTAATAGAGGTATATTTCCTATAGCTTTTGCATGCGGATGGTGGCAGACGATGAGGAACCCCAACTACAAATGTGTCAGAGTCTCTCAACGGGTTATTGAAGTCTGCATGTGGATTGTATGTCACTGCCATGGTGCGGATGTCATTCAAATAGATGGCATAGAAGTTTGTTGAAAGGGCTAGAGGTGCATCGTCATTGATGGATAGGGGTGTTGAATTTATGCCAATACCAATGAAAAGATTTGATAAATATGGGAGGCGAGCACAATAGCTTTCATTTTTATAGTATTTCAACGAGTGAAATATTTTTGAAGTTCGCATCCCTATCCATCAAAACCAGGGGAATAATACACACGGCGTAAATGAAGACATAAAGTTATGTTGTTGTGGAAAATGGTTCATCTACCACAATCCGTGCTCACATGCCATGAATTGCTTTCAATATACAGGTTTCGCGGCAACCAGCTATGTTGATAAGGCATATAGTGTTGATGTATACTTAAACACCTAGAGTGGACAGTTGCAGGTAGTGGGGGATAAGCATTATTGGCCACAGGAATTATTTAAAATGGTGTGTAACAAGGAGTATTAGCGTAACTTGATGTTAACTTGGATGTTAACTTGATTTCTCTTGTCTTGATTTCACACATTGAAGACTCCATAAGGTACAAGATCAAAGATTAAAGAGTGTATTACATCTTTTCACCTGGAATATGGGTGTACCATTACTAAAAAAAAGCCATTTCTCATGTGCAAACGTGCGTTTGAAATTATTTATTGCAACTAGGATAAGTCATTTGCATCTCTACCCAGGTACATGGCCGCATTGCAGCACTTTAACCCTGGGACTGTTGTTGAATGGTAGCTTGAGCGGAGTCCTGGAATACCATAACATATATTCAAATATGTGTTCTAGGCCTTCAAGCCAGCAATTGATGGTTTTGTGCATTGTCGGCTAGTAATATCCATAGACGACACTCATGTCTATGGAATGTATGATATTAAGTTGTTGATCTCTATTGTAGTAGATGGTAATGAAGGTATATTTCCTCTAGCGTTTGCATGCGGATGGTGGCAGACGATGGGGAACCCTGACTATAAATGTGTCAGAGTCTCTCAACGGGTTATTGAAGTCTGCATGTGATTGTATGTCACTGCCATGGTGCAGATGTTATTCAAATAGATGGCAGAGAAGTTTGTTGAAAGGGCTAGAGGTGCATCGTCATTGATGGATAGGGGTGTTGAATTTATGCCAATACCAATGAAAAGATTTGATTAATACAGGAGGCGAGAACACTAGCATTCATTTTTATAGTATTTCAACAAGTGAAATATTTTTAAAGTTCGCATCCCTATCCGTCAAAACTAGGGGAATAATACACACGGCGTAAATGAAGCCAGAAAGTTGTGTTGTTGTGGAAAATGGTTCATCTACCACAATCCGTGCTCACATGCCATGAAATGCTTTCAATATACAGGTTTCGCGGCAACCAGCTACGTTGATAAGGAATACAGTGTTGTTGTATACTTAAACACCTAGAGTGGACAGTTGCAGCTAGTGGGAGATAAGCATTATTGGCCACTGGAACCGTTTAAAATGGTGTGTAACAAGGAGTATTAGCGTAAACTGCAAGTGCAAAAAAGAATGCATATACAGAACCAAATGGATATTGGTGATGCCGTTTATGCGTGTAAACATGCTATATTTTCACAAACATGACATGACCATCATAAATGTCCCTTAGCTGGTTTGGGTGGTGGTGGTAATCCATCCCCTGATGGAAGTTTATCTAATGTGTCCAACTATCAAGGATACACCTAGTGTTTTATTTCCGGAATGTGGTTGTAATAAGTGTATGTACTTGTTTATCTTGCAGAATGTATAAAATAAAATTATATTTTCATTGCTATTAAATCTTATTGATATTTAACATTAATACTTCAGTAAAACAATCTAACATAAACCCATTTAAAAAAACAATATCATTCCCCATATTTTTTTCAAGGTAGTAATCGATAGTTTTAAGACATGATCCATAGGGATCTGTTGAACTACCTTCACCCTTTTGCCTCTTTTTAAATCACTTGTTAAATGTTAGTGGCATTTTTTTAATGGATGTTGTAATGTTTATTCAAAAGGTCTTTGAAATACATATGACTTGGTTCAGTTTAAGAAGCATTCTTATACCCAAAATAATTATTATCACTTGAAGAATAGTGTGATTAAATACCACGTTATGTGTATTGTCTTGTCGACCTGAAAAAGCTACCATTCTATAAAAGCTATTTTCTGGAAAAGTTTTATTGTACCATAAAGAATTATTAGCATGCAAAGCATAGTGCAGTTACATACCACGTTATGTGTATGGTTTTGTCAACCTAATAAAGCTGCCGTTCTGGAAAAGCCATCTTTTGGAAAAGTTGTATTGTACAGTAAAGAATCATTAGAATGCGAAGCATAGTGCAGTTAAATACCACGTTACGTATTTTTTTCTTGCCTACAAATGACTAGTGCATTTTAGTTATTATCTGCGCTTAACCAAATCAAATAGCAAAACTTTCCATAAATTTTTCATTTTTCTTGCATTAACAAACGTCTGGACGCAATGACCAACCAAGGTACTATTGTGGCAAACGTGCGATTTTGAAGACATGTTGGTCCGATGGTAATGTTGGGTGCAGATATTGGATGTGTCAACAATTGTTTGGACGCAATGATAAAAACCATTGTATGTTTGAGGAATGGTATGATGAACCCATTAACCTGGAATACTACAAATCGTGTTTTGCAGTATGTTTGGAATATGAACGGTGAATACCAACGCCAGATCTCTGAAATGCAACAAGAAATTGCGGCAATGCAGGAGAAACTAAAAGAGTCGAAAGAAGAAAAAATAAAATGGAAGAGAAGTTTAAGTGGTTTGAACAGAGAATAATGGGCGGTAGTGACTAAACAAACACATGTATGTGTTGAGTGTAGTATATTATCTTTATGTTTTCCGTATCATATTTTATCATTAGCTGTACCAAATTAAAATTATGTTAAATTGCTATGTTTGTTTTGCCCAGTTGTAGTATTAAAATGACAAAGAAACCGAGAAATAAAAACATAATGCGCATATAATGTAACCATAAATAAACATGCTATTATTTATTGATTGTCATATGAGCATAAAATAAAATAAAAAATCAATGTGTCCCACAACCTTTATGCTTTAAAGTAGCCATTGGCCTCAGGCGCAACCCATCCTACCCAGCTACAGTATCAGTATCATCCTCATCTCGTCATCTCTTTATCGGAGGACGCGCTGTAGCATGATCGTTAGTAAGGCTGGCAGACACAGTAGAAGGGGTCATCGGTGCAGCAATAACCTAAAAAATAATAAGATATTTTAGTATATAAAATATATATTAGTAATGTACGTGTTAGATAAAAAATTAAAATGTCTCAGGCATGTCAGTGTCGCACAAAGTGACCTCCGTGACGGGCGAGGATGATGGCTTAAAAAATAGGATTTAGATAGTTATGACTAATCAATGAGATAAACATAAATATAAGTAATAGTAATACAAACTAACCCAATCCTGTGTAAGATCCTCAGCATCCCTCGGTGATGATAACTTAGTTGGTGCCCACAATCCATATATCGCACCGAACGAGCATTAGCAACTATCAATGCCTTTGGAGGGTTAGGAAAATACTCATCCCAGTCATGTGAGGTGATGGTCATTCTTACGATCAACAATGGAGTTGATGGGGTCACGTGCGAAGTCCCTGGAGTAAGCTGTAGCCTGAATGAGGGCATATCCCTGGGAGCATTGTCTGCCTCAGGTTGGTCACCCGACTGATCAACTCCAACATCCTCAATTGGTTCCTCAACTCCCCCTTACTAGGGACCACCTCCTCGCCGACCCCCACGACCTCGTGGGATACCCCGACCTCGTGGGACACCCCTACCATTTTAGGAATGCCTGCCATGTCGACCACGTTCAGGCTGCACTGCTGGCCCATGATGGTACTGCTCTGGTGCCATATAATCAGCCTCGTGTCCTAAGAACTCATCATCTCGGGCTCGCTGTAATGTTGGGGCAGCAAAATCTATAACCTGCCAGCCATACTCGTGCAAAGTAGCCGCTCCCTCACCGGTATCCTACTGCGTCTGCAGTCCCAAATAGTGGAACAAATGTCAGCCAAGAACATTCATAATATGTAAAATATTAATTATGGAATGGTAAGGTTAGCGTTATAACTAAGTATACCAAAAAACATACCAGCACCTCATGCCTCCCAACGTATGGAATGAACTGACCGCCAACGTGATGAACGGGATTCCCGACGATAAGTCAGGTAATGCTGCGGTACTAGCCAATATAATCATGCTCACCACCCATACGCTCGGGCGGAGGGGGTGGCAGAATCAGGTCATGCCGTTGGTCCCAAATCTCAATCTGCAACTCTAGCCATGCCTCATGTGCTTGGTCAACCCTCAAACGATCATCTCGCTGGTAATGTATCCTAAGCCAAGCGGGCGGTGGAGGTACAAGCTACGGTCGACCAAACTGGCGAAGGCCTCGCTCAATGGCATGATGCTCAACAATATCAGGACACATCAACGGGATGGAAGAGCTCCACATAAGTCACTCAGTCGAGCAATAATCGGGCAAACTAGCTATTAGCTCGTCGTTGTATGGCCTCCAAATGAACGATTACATAAAAATAGAAATCGTGAGTATACGCAAAACGTATAAATCCAGGCCAACTAAACTTAAGTATAGAATTATCTGTGCGGCCTCCAACAAATCCTTGCAATAGGGGAGATTATGTCGAGCCTCGTACTCGTGTCTGTATCCTCGCCTATCAAATTACCTCCTATCTAAAGGGATAAACAGTAGAGGTGGTGTATCTTGAGCTATGGGTGGTAGAGGTGGTAGAGACCGGAGGAACCGCTCCCGAGTCCTAACCTAATATACAATTTGGACGTAAAATTTAAGGTATATTTTTATGATGTATGTTATAATGAAGAGAGTATTTGACTATGTTTTCACCTGCAATAGTAGCATGAATCCTGCAACCTCTCGCTAGGTGCCCATGCATGCCCGACACATCTGCCTGTACAAGTAACTAAGAACAGCAGAACGTCAGCTGTAATCATGTAAATCATCTAGCCGCTCAAGATAATGAAGAAATCTCAAGCTGACTAGAATTCCCGAAGTCTTTGGGAATAATACCCCTCCAAACATAAGCAACAATAGCAACATAAGTATCATCCATAATGTCAGCATGCACCGCCTCCAAATGCAGCCGGACGGGCATCAATGCAAGACGATTAGACCCAACCAATGTACCCTCATCCGCTGGATAGAAACTGGTGAGCCGTTGCAACGTCTCCAGGTACTGATATCCCGTATACTCTCTCATGGCATGCAGCAAAGCAACAGGAAGTCCATCAACTGGCAGCCTATATAGAACCTCCATGTCCTGCAGCGTGATAGTGGCCTCGCCAATGGGCAAATGAAATATGTGTATCTCTGGTCGCCACCACTCTATCAAAGCCGTGATCAACGACCAATCTAGCGGCAGTCGGTCGATCTCAATAATCTTATAGAAACCTATATCCTGCAGGCGTCTGAAAATATGGTGATGGAGATGACAGGTCTTAAGAAAGTCCCACATATCGTCTTTTCTTCTACCACGGAAAATCTGGATCAATAACTCCCCCTCCCATATGTATGAAGACCTATGCTCGGCCTGTAGCAATAGTAGCTTTAGCGAGGCAGTTGCGGGATGCAAAGGTGGAACCTCCATGACGACTACTGTAAATTGAACAAAATTAACTACATTATTTTTCCTTGCCACTGTTAAATATATTGCAATACCTTTAAAAAATAAAAAATAAACGATATTTTTACTATATTGTTAATTAGGTTGATACATTTTTAATATTATAATTTTATATTTTATATGTTACTTTAATATGTTTCTTTTATTATTTTATCTGTTTGTTTGTTATTCACCTATTTTTTACTATAATAAACTTAATAATTAATTTTTGTAACTATACAAGATTTAATTATTAAATATTCACATTTTGGTTCTGAACACAATATTTTAGGCCCAGTAGCACCAAGGTATCCTGAATTCTTATGTTCATGATGAGAAAATTTCTCGATTTATCACTCAATCGGTCTGTAATTTTTTGTGTTAGTTTATTATTGTATATGTTAGTTTATTATTTTATATGTTAGTTTTGTTATTTTATATGTTTGTTTGTTACTCCTGAATAAATGTTTCCTTCTCCAAAGCATCATGAACTAGATCAGTGTCCAACAACCTAGACTCCTAGGCTCAAACAAACCAAACAAAGAATGGCATCGCCTCTGATAGTTGTTGTAGGTGAACTCTACTAGTGGTAGAAACTGATCTCACTGACCCTCAAAATCAATGACACAGGCTCGTAACATGTCCTCCAAAATCTGAATAGTGCACTCAGATTGTCTATCCGTAAGTGGATGAAATGATGTACTAAGCTTGACCTATGGGCCCAACTCATGCTGCATGGCTCTCCAAAAATACAATGTGAATTGTGTTCCTAGATCTCATATAATAGACACAGGCATACCGTGCGGGCCAATAATCTCTCTAAGATAAATTCGAGTCAGCTGATCTAAAGAGTAGGTAGTCATGACTGAAATGAAGTATGCAAATTTTGGTCAATTTGACCATAATGACCCATACAATGTCGAATATCCTAAAGATTTCTTGTAGCCTAACCATAAAATCCATATTAATACTCTTCCACTTTCACCCCGGAATATCTAGCCTCAGAAGCAAACCACCAGGTCTCTGATATCTGATGCTGATACTTAACCTGCGGACAATTCAAACACCGTGCTACATACAAAACAATATCTTTCTTCATCCTTGTCCACCAATAGTGCCACTTCAAATAATACTACATCTTTGTGGCACCCGCATGAATGGATTACTACAAACTATGGGCCTCTACAAGAATCATCTCTTGCATACAATCTACATTAGGCACATAAATCTGGCCATAAAGCCTCAATAGCCCATAATCATCAATAGTCACCTCCGTAACATCACGGTGTTGCACCTTATCCTTAAGGACAAGCAAGTGGCAGTCATCATACTAATGCGCTTTGATGCGCTCAAATAAAGACGACCATGATACAAGACAAGCAAGAACCCTTATAGGCTCCAAACTATCTAACCTAACAAACCCATTGGCCAAATCCTTAACATCAACATCTAGCGGTCTCTCCCTATCTAAGATAAAATCAAGACTCCACATGTTCTCAACCTTCCTACTCAAAGTGTCGGGCACCACATTGGCCTTCTTAAGATGATAAAGAATGGTGATATAAAAGTTATTTAGTAGATTTAAACACCTATGTTACCTCAAGTTCAAATCCTTTTGTTTGTATAGGTGATGAAGACTTTAATGATCCGTGAGCACCTCACAAAACACATTATAAAGATAATGTGTAATGACCCGATCGGTAGTTATGTGTAATTGAACACTATTACCCCTTTTATTGCTTCACATATGTGAGTTTATGCCTTTATGACTTGGGGGATTTGTTAGTTTCATCCCGGGAAGCATTCGGGTTGATTTGGACCCTTAATTCTAGACTTAAAAGTTAAAATTTGAAAATATTGACCAAACTTTGACTTTTGTGAAAATGACCCCGGAACTGTGTTTTTATGAATTTGATAGTTCTATATCATGATTTAGGACTTGGTCATATGCTCGAAATAGATTTTTGAAGTCCGTTTATTTGTGTTGATTTGCCGAAATTAGGCAATTTTAAGTTGAAAAGCTTAACCATGGGTTGACTTTTAGCTATCATGTTTGGATTTGATTTTGGGACTTGGAATAGGTCCTTTATGGTATTTATAACTTGTTTGAATTGGATTCGGGCGCTTATTTAACATTATAGAAGTTCTGAAAACCTCTTTGAAAACCATGCGTTTTAGAGTTCAACTCGTAGTTTTAGATGTTAATTTTGTGTTTTTATAACGGGAGAGAGTTTGTATGATATTTTTAGAATTATGTGGATATTTGGTTTGAAACCTCGAGGACTCAAGTAAGTTTCGTACGCTTGGCGGAGTGTGGTTGGAAGCAAAAGATTGATGGTTTCTGCACAGGTCTCAGATCTCGCAAATGCGAGGTCTGAGTTCGCATTCACTTAGTTAAGCCAAACCTGCTGGGTTCACATTTGCGAATCTAGTGTTCCCATTTGCTAAAAATGCTAGGAATGGTCTAGTTAGTATTTGCAAACCATTTGGTCGTAATTGCGAAGGTCCAATGTTCGCAATTGCAAACTTTCATCGCAATTGCGATGATAGTAGAGATAGGAAGGTCTTTGCATTTGCGAGTGACTCTTCACATTTGCGGGGTTCGCAATTTACAAATGTAACATCTGCGATTGGACTAATAGTTGAGGGACAAGATTTTTTAGTTTATTCTTCCATTTTTTAACCTTAGACTTGGTAGGATGCAATTTGGAGAGGGGATTTTCACCTGCAAACCTTGGATAAGTGATTCTAATCTATTTCTAATCATATTCGATCAACTTATAATAGATTTTAACATCAAAATCATATGAATCAAAGTTGAAATTTATGAAACTTCATCAAGTTTTTGAAAAATAAGAAATTGAGTCTTGAGAGTCGATTTGGTCTCTGATTTTGAAACTAATTACATATATGAACTCGTGGGGTCATGGGTATACGAAATCCACTATTGAACCCAGGTTTCTACCGGGCGAGCCCCGGGTTGACCTTGCTTGACTTTTTGGGAAAAGTGTAAAATCTTAACTTAACCTACTAAAATTGAATTCCCTAGCATTGTTTGATGTTATTGAGTTGATTTTGGTTAGATTTGAGGCGTGTGGAGGCGAATTGCAAGGGAAAAGCTATTTTCGAGTGTTGAATTAGCCTATTTGAGGTAAGTGTCTTGCCTGACTTTGTGTGGGAGGGAATTACCCCTTAGGATTGGTATTGTTTGATTCCATTGTGCTAAGCGACATCCATGTACACAAGGTGACGAGTGGGTACATGGGTTGTGCGTTGTATTTGACCGACTTAGGCTACTTAGACTATTTGCATGCTTAAATAGAAAAGCCCTATTATGTTCCAAACTCTCATAGTCAAATTATCTTTAATTGTGTTAGAATATTCTTAATTTACTTTAGTTGAATTGTTTAGTATTTTTTAAACATTCTACGTGCTAAATTGCTCCCATGCTTTATTTGAACTTATTATCTCCTTACTGTTACATGCAAATTCTTCATTGTTAATTATCATTATTGAAGTAATTGTTCATATTATTTGTTTACTTGTTAATTTCCATTATTTATGACTAAATATTGAATATTATCTCTTTTACTGTGAAGTTGGTTTTATCTAATACTGCGGTTATACATTATATTCCCTCATTGTCGAGTTTTTGGTGTTTAAGTTGTGGAAGTCGTTAATACGTTGAGGTGATGTTGGTTAATATTGAAACATCTATCTTGTTAAGTATTTTGCATTCATTGTTGTTGTTGATATTCTCATATACGCCGTGTTGGAGCCATGGGCTATTGTTGTGGAAACATTGATATTGTTGTTGTTTGCAAGTTGTGATATATGGACACTTGTGCTGCGAATTATTACTGTGATACGATGTTAACACGCATGCGGCAGTGTAAGGCTTGGGTTGATATGCATGCGACAGTATAAGGTGGGACTTATGTGTGTGTTGCTTGTAGGGGAAGTACATGAAGCCACACAGCGTTATAAGGTGGGCTAAAGTGCGTGTAGCTATTTCGGGGAAACTATTTTCAAAACCTATTTTTCAAATGTAAGACTCACGTTGCAGTATAAGGAAAGATTGGAATTGAAATTGAGAAAAGTGAATACGAGGCGGTACCTCGATTGTGATTCTTGATTATACGAGGCGGTACCTTGGTTCTTGCTATTTATTTCACAATGCAAAGTGTTTTGGTGGAAAATATATTTGTTGTTTCATTCCTTAATGTTCTATCAGTTGTCTTCATATCTGTTGTTTCATTCCTTAATGTTCTATCAGTCGTTGCCCATGCATGATCCTCGTAGTCCTTTAGTTTTTCCTTTTATGCTATTTCTATTATTTGATGTTTTTTGGTATTAGATCATGAAATCATCTTGTTCCGTATTAGTTTTTCTTAATCTCTATTTTATATCTGTATTTCACTATATACTGTTAATTTCATTTCCTAGTAGGTTTCTTGACTTGGCCTAGTCAGTACTCTATTGAGGTTAGACTTGATACTTACTGGGTACCGTTGTGGTGTACTCATACTATTCTTCTGCACATCTTTTTATGTAGATCTAAGTACGTCTTCTAGTGTCGGTAGATAGAGATTCCTGGTAGTTGTTTATCGGAGAATTCAAGGTATGCATGCTCCACGTCTACAGGCCTCAGAGTCACCTTCCTTTATCCTCATTTACTATTGTATTTATTTTAAAATAGTGATGTGGTAGTTACTCTTGTTACACTCGGTAGAGCGTATGATTCGGTTCCACCAGTTTTGGGACATGTAGTGTGAGATTCGGTTTTAGAAGGTTTTTATCTATTGTTCAGTTATTTTTCACAATTTTGCTAAATCATATCTATTCAGGTTTCATTATTGTTATGCTTACTTAGTCATAGATACTAGGTGTCATCACGACATCCTAGGAAGGGAGATTTGGGGTTGTGACATAGTGCCTCCAAATCTTAAACGCGTGAACAATGGTTGCTAACTCCAAATCAGTCACTGGCTAGTTCTTCTCATGGGGTTTCAACTAGCGCGAAGCATAGGCATTCACCCTACCATCATGCATCAACACACAACCAATGCCAACCCGTGAAACATCACAGTAGACTTGTATATGAACCCGATGTTGAAGGAAAAACCAAAACTGAAGTTGTAGTCAAGGAAGTCTTGAGCTTCTAAAATCTCTCCTCACACTCATTAGACCACCTGGATGGGGAACCCTTATGAGTAAATCTAGTTAAAGAATCTGCAATGGATGATAATTCCTATACGAAGCGGCGATAATATGCAGCCAAACCTACAAAAACCAAATCTCTGTACTGGTAGAAGGTCTAGGCCATGTGAATTGTCTCAATCTTCTTCGAATCCATCTTAATCCCCTCACTAGACACCATATGACCTAAAAATGCCACTAAATTTAACCAAAACTTACACTTGGATAATTTAACATATAGTTTCTTCTCCCTCAAAGTCTAGATCACGATCCTCAAGTCATGCTCATGCTCTTGCCGGCTGCGTGAATACACTTGTATATCATTAATAAACATAATCACAAAATAAACCAGATACGACTGAAACACGTTGTTTATCAAGTGCATGAAAGTTGCTTGGACATTGGTCAGCCCAAAAGACATCACCAAGAACTCATAAGACCCATAACGGGTCTTGAAGCCATCTTAGGAATATCTTAAGCTCGAATCTTCAAATGATGGTAACCTAATATCAAATCAATCTTCGAGACTACCCTAGCACCTTGAAGCTAATCAAATAAATCACCAATATACGGTAGTGGATACTTGTTCTTGATAGTAACCTTGTTCAGTTGCATATAGTCAATTCACATTCTTATGGAACTGTCCTTCTTCTTTACAAATATCACTGGTGCACCCAAGGTGAAAACTCGGTATGATGACAACTTTATCTAGCAATTCCTAAAGCCGTTCCTTTAATTTCTTTAACTCTGCTTTAGTCATGTTGTACGATGGAATAGATATGGTCTGAGTGTCTAGCACAAGTCAATAAAAAATAAATGTCCCTATCGGTCGCATGTCCGGTAGGTCTACTAGAAATATCTGGGAACTCTCTCAGTACCAGAACTAACTCAACGGTTAGAGTATCAGCACTAACATCCCTCACAAAGGCTAAGTACGCCAAACACCCCTTCTCAACTATCCGTCGAGCCTTCAGAAAAGGCCCTCCCTACTAGTTAAATGACCCAAGGAACCCTTCCACTCCAATATGGGCAACCCTGGCATAGCCAACATTATGATTTTAGCATGATAATCAAGAATAGTATGATATGGTGACAACCAATCCATGCCCAAAAATTACATCAAAATCAACTACATTAAGTAACAGAAGGTCTACCTTAGTCTTATAACCCCCAATAGTGACCAAACAAGAACTATAGACACGGTCTACCATAAATGAATCCCTAAAGGGTGTAGAAATATAAACAGGAGTATCTAAATAATCGTGATACATGTCCAAATATGAAGAAAAATAGAATGACACATACAAAGAAGTAGAACCCGAATCAAATAAAATAGATGCATCTATATGACAGACCGCAATAATACTTGTGATAGTAGAATTTGATTCATCTACCTCAGTACTACCTTGGAAAGCATAACAACGGACCTGGACTCCCGCTCTAGGATGTCCTTTACATGCATGTCCTCTACCCCTAGCTAGAGGTGTAAGTGGTGTAGTAGCTGGAGCGAAAACCATAGCTTGAGTACCCTGCTGAGATTCACCCCTCCAAAGTCTGGGACAATTTCTCACAATGTGCTACCACACTCAAAACAACCCCTTCTCGGGCGTGGCTGTTGGTATTGAGTCTGCCCTGGTCGACTGGAATAACTGGTATAGGAACCCTGTGCAGAAGGTGGAATGAAAGATGGTTGTTTTAGATGAGTACCATGAGGTCCCTGAATAGTTGGAGCACTACGAGCAACCTGGAGTGCAAACTGAATCGGTAAACTGATAAAGCCTCTACAGTGATGAGCTGAAACAGTCGAGAAAAAACCATTATACCCTCCAAAATCTTGACGCCTCTTAGCCTCTCTATCCCCTCTCTCCTGCCTGCAGATACACTCTAACCTACTAGCGATCTCCACAACCTGATAGAATAGAGTCTCATTCTCTAACTTCTATGCCATCTCGAATCTGAGGCTATAAGTGAGTCCCTTAATAAATCTGCAGACTCTTTCTCTATAACAGTGAAAACCAAAGCAGGTTCATGAAGAGATAACTCTATAAACCTCATAGCATACTCAGACACAGCCATACTCCTCTGACGTAATTGCTTAAAATCGGTGTGCAACTCATCCAAACGGGTATATGGAATAAACTCCCTTAAGAAGAGATTAGTAAACTAGGACCAAGAAAGTGGTGTTGCACCAGCTGGCCTACCCGCCTCATAAGTTTTTCGTTATCTATATGTCGGCCTCGTCAGCTGGAAAGTAGTAAAGTCGACCCTACTCAACTCTACCAAACCAATAACAGGCTAGTATGTTGACATTGGTCTAAGAAACCCTATGCATCCTTAGAAGCCCTGCCACTAAAATGAGGAGGATGATAGATCTAAAACCTCTCTAACCTTTTCTACTCCTCAACCGATACAACTGGACGGACCTCGGGCTGAACCGTAATTATGGGCTACACCGATAAAACACCAGGAGCCTGATCAATATGAGCTCGCTGCTCCAGAGTATGTGTAGCAGGAGTCTGAATTCCTCCTCTAGCCTGTGAAGTAGCTAGTATAGCCGGGATCAACCCTGCCTGAGCCAAAGTCCAAAACATGCTCAGAAAATGCACCAAAGTCTCTTGAAGTCCAAGGGTAGCAACTAGCGCCTCGGGTGCGTGCTCCCAAATAGGAGCTACTGGTAGCTCCTCAGTCGCAGCCCAAGAACTGCCCATCTCCGCGGCACATGCCCCGCCTCTGCCTCTACCCCGACCTCTAGAAACACCGGCCCTAGGGGCAGTATCATCAGTAACTGAATCTCGTGCCCTCACCACCTATGGGAGAATAGAAAGACAAAGGCTCAAACTCCGATATCAATAAATATGCATCATAAGGAATGAAATAAGTGAAACTTCCTATTAGTTATGTAGCCTCTTGAAGATAAGTATAGACGTCTCTGTACCGATCCAAAAGACTCTTCAAAAATTAATTAAGACTCGTAAAATATATGAGACTAGATCTCTAATACCAACTTGTCACGAGCCAAAATCTCATCATAGGAGTCGTGATGGCACCTAGTCTCTAAGACAAGGTAAGCTTATCACACATTGATGTCAATCAAAATACGATAACTTAAAATTTAATAAGAAATCGCAAAATATGATATGCCAACATGGATCCAATAAGCAACATCCCAAAACCCGGTAATACTGAGTCATAAGCTCTACATAAAATACATAACAAGTCTCGATGAGTACAATATTGTTTGAAATACATAAAAATTAGAAAATAAGTGAATAGGGTGACTCCGAGGCATGCGAACGGAACAACAAGCATACCTTGAAGTCTCCACCAATCTCTACCATGCCTCATAACGATCAACTCGATCTGAAGTAACTGGATCTGGACAAAGAATGTGCAGAAATGTAGTATGAGTACACCACAGTCAGTACCAAGTAAGTATCAAGATGTATCTCGGTAGAATAGTGACAAGGTTCAAGTCATGATACTCACTAGTCAAATAACTTGTACAAGAAATCAAAAGAAAATCGACAACAAAGTGCATATCAGAATAAATATCAACAACCTCATAGAACATGTAACAACAACTCAATGTAGAATAGCCCATCTTTACAAACAACAATCAAGTATGGGCGGGGCATATAATAACTTATCAAATCAACTAACAACTCGTAAAAATCAAGGAGGAAATTTTTAAGTAACAAGGTTATAAGTTATATGTAATTTGCTTTGATGATTTGGCAAACTTCATAAGAGAACTATATAAGGAACCTGATACAACTAGTTCCCTTGCATTCAGAGTAATTAGCCAGATGTCTGGTTAAATTCTCAATGAAATCAGATAAGGGAACAACAAAGAGAATAAATATGGATCAGTTCCCTTGGTCGTCGTACAACCAACTCTACAGCTGTAAAAGTTGATGTACAGTACCGTCTAGCAGCAGTACAACAGCACAGTTGTAGCTTGCTAAAGCCAAACTAAAAGACACTATTGTATCATCCCTTATGACCTTACACACACTCATCCTTGATGAAATCACATGCACCTATTATCAACATGAGGCAAGGGATTCAATTTCCTAACATTTGCAAATCAAAAAATAATATTCTCTCAAGTGCTAGCAACCACCAATCTCAAGAACAAAGCTGCTTCAACCTCAAGGACCAGATCCAAAGATTGAAGATATCTTAAGTCCTTAGGTTTGTTGATTCTTTGTTATTTTGTTCTTCATTTGTACTCCTACACTACTTTCAAGTAGTGTCTTTGTAGCACAGATTTAAACCACTATTTGGTTTAGTTTCTTGACTAGTGTTAGTCAAGATTTGTTATTACAAGGGGTGAGAGATTAAGAGTTTAATTCCTAGATTGCAATAGGTTGTAATATGAAATTTGCTCAGTTTAGTGGAGTTGAAATCCTAATAGGGGTAGGTCATGGTTTTTAATCCCTTGAGCAAGGAGTTTTCCAAGTAAATATCGCTTGTTCTGTATTTACTATCGATATATTGTGGGAACATATAGAGAACCTGGTTTCTTATACTGTTTGGTTTTACAGTCTGTTGCTTACTGAGGGAACTAATAAAGAACTTGGTTCTCTATATAGTTTGGTGGACTCTTAGTTTATATCAATTGGTATCAGAGCAGGTTCTTTTTAAAAGGTTAACACTAGAAATGATCTACATGGCTACTTCATCAAATTTTGATGAAAGACAATCAACGTACAGACCACCAAGATTCAACGGCCAATATTATGGTTGGTGGAAAACAAGAATGCATGACTTCATTATGACTGAAGATTCCGATCCTAAGGAGGTTGGAGAGGGAACGCATACTGTTCCAAAGACAAGAAAATAATACAATGATGCTGATTGAAAAGCTATTGAGAAGGAATTCAAGGCAAAGAAGATTCTTGTGTGTGGTATTGGACCAAAAGAGTATAATCTCTTGGCATGTGAATCTGCCAAGAAAATCTGGGAAGCTCTTCAAATGGCTCATGAAGGAACAGCTCAAGTAAATCAGTCCAAAATAGATATGCTTACAATTGAGTATGAACTCTTTAACATGAAAGAGGATGAGTCTATTCAAGAGATGCATACCTGTTTCACCTCCATAATTAATGAGCTTCATTCACTTGGTGAAATCATTCAAACCAACAAGCTATTCTAGAAGATACTCAGTGTTCTACCAGTTCTTAGGAGAGTTAGGTTAATGCTATCACTGAAGCCAAAGACCTATAGAAGCTGACTATTGACGAGCTTATTCAAAATCTCAAGACTTAGGAGATGAAGAGAAAAAAGGATCTTAAAAGAAGAGAGCCCAAGAAGGAGAAGAACATGGTTCTCCAGACTGCCAACAATGACTCAAGTAGTGATGGATCCGACATGGAGTATCTCACTCAAAGATTCTAAAAGATGATTCGAAAAAATGATGGGATTCCAAAGAGAGAAAGTTTCAACAGGAATTTCAATGGAAATGATTGTTGTCATAAGTGTAGAAAGTCTGGACACTTCATTAAAGATTGTCCTCTTCATAAGTAGGATCATTACAAAACCAATACCGATAAGGCGACTAAAAGGAATTATGTCCCTGACAGAAAGTTCAAAAGAAGAGATGCTACTGAGAACATGGTGAAGCAAGCTTTGGCTGACTGGGGATATTTCTATAGTGAATTTGAAGGCGAGGATTACCAAGGAGAAATATTTACGATGGTTGTGGAAAATGAATCTTCAAAATATGAGTCATTCTTTACACTCATGGCTAAATCTGATGATGACAAGGACAAGGAGGAAGATGAGGTAAGTTTTCATGATGTTCAAATAATTTTAAGAGTAAAGAAGTGGCTAGTGAAGCTCAACTTGAGCTTGAGAGTGAGCTTAAGAAAGTTAAAGCAAATCTTGTTGTTGAGCTTGAAAAAAATAGACAACTTCATGAGGATCTGAAAAGGGTTAAAAATGATCTTGATAAGTCACTCAAATAGACCCTGTCCTCTGATGTAATAACGTCTATGTACAAGAGTAATGGTGGAAACAGTCAAGGAATCGGGTTCTAAAAGGCTAAAACCTCCTATAATCCCCATAGTAAGTATGTAACTATGGTTGATCATTGGTTCTGTACCCACTGTGGTCAAACATGTCACTACAAGGACTCTTGTAAAACTAAAATTCAGTCTATACAAAAAAATAAAGTTTTTGTTGAAAAGATGCCTATTGTTGAGGAACCTGGTTCCCTGAAATGAAACTATGTGCACTGCATGGGCAAAAAGAAATTTGATCTGCCCGTTCTATTATTATAAGGGACCCAAGCTGGCTTGGATTCCTAAGTCTAATTAGTGATTTCATGTGTAGGCAGGAGTGAGATGTAGCAGTCAAAAAATGGTACATTGATAGCGGTTTCTCTAAATATATGATTGGAAGAATGGATGATTTTCTCTTACTCTAGGCATTCCAAGGTGGGAGTATGTCCTTTGGAAATGGTAAGAAGGCTATATTCTTGGTGTTGGCAAAATTGGCAAACTACTCTCCCATGTAATTGAAAATGTGTACCATGTGAATGACTTGAAATATAGCTTGTTGAGTGTGTCTCAAATTTGTGATAAGGGAAAATAAAGTGAAGTTCTTGTCCAAATCTTGCAATTTCGTCAATCTCCTAACTGGTGAGATGGTGTTGATAGCCAAAAGGTTCAAGAACATCTATGTTGTAGACCTTGATTCACTGAATGGTGGTGATCTAACATTCCTAAGTTACATTGATGATGATGCTTAGTTATGGCGCAGACAACTGGGGCATGCGTGTTTTTACTTGCTAAACAAATTTTTATGGAGGACCTAGTTCATGGGCTGAAGCTGTCAACACTGCATGCTACTTGATTAACAAGTGCATGATCAGGTCCTTTCTCGAGAAGTCTCTCTATGAAGTTCTCAATGGGAGAAAACCCAAGTTGACTTACCCGAGAGCCTTTGGATGCAAAATTTTTTGTTCTCAACAATGGTGGCAAAGGGTCACATAACAAAGAAAGTGAAAATGTAGAATTTACAGATGCTCTTGGTGAAGCTATAGATATTGCAAATGGAAAGACTGATTTGATGAGTCAAGTCAAGCTGAGAGATGAAGAAGATGCAGCAGAATCTCCAAAAGGCACAGGGGAACCTGGTCACTCTATCACCTCGACTGAAGCTGAACATAGATTTGTTGATGTTGTATTAGGTACTCCTGATGAAGAACAAAGGATTAGAAGTCATAATTCTATAAATGTCAATGATGCTAAAAATATGGAGGAACCTGGTCCTTCAAACTCTGAAGTTCAAGTATCCAACTAGAAGCAAAGAGTGACATCCTTTCAAAATATAATCACACCCTTAGACTCTGGTATTCGACCTAAATCTAAGGAAAGGAACATGTTTTCCCTCTCATCCTTCTTGTCTAAAATCGAGCCTAAGAACATCAAAGAAGCATAAAAATACTAACTAGATAGCTGCTATGCAAGAAAAACTCCATCGGTTTGAGAGGAACAAAGCGTTGCACCTGGACCTTAGGCTTTCAGATAGAATAATAATTGGAACCTAGCCCAAAAGAATTTCACTTGAAGGTTTCCAAAAGAATTTTGAGGTATCCTAAGGGAATGCAGGACCTGGTCCTAGTGTATTTTTAGATAATTTTGACTTTGTTGGATATGTTGATGCTGATTATGTTGGATATCTGATGGATAGAAAGAGCACATATGGAATGACACATTTCCGGGGTCATGCTTTATCTCATGGGGTACAAAGAAACAAACTTTGCGGTTTCTACTGCTAAATCTGACTTGAACCTGGTACAACACAAGAGGAAAAAACATATTGATGTGTGACATCACTTTTTATGGGACAATGTTGAAAAGGGACTAATTTGTATGAAGTTCTGGAAGACGGAGAACCAGGTAGCCGACATGTTCACTAAGGCGCTGAGCAGGGAACATTTTGAAAGAAATCATCTGGAGTTGGGGTTGATAAGCTCAACTAAGGACCTAGTCCCTCGATGATTGGCTATGTTAAGAAGGAAAGATACAATGCTAAAAAGTATTTTTCAATGACATATAACTCAAATCTATATTGTTACAAGTATACGCACGTGGAAGCTTCAAGATAAAACAAGTAAGTGTGACATTGCACTTCTAGAAGTCTTTGCCTAGATTTTCAAAAACCGTCAAGGACCCTGGTTCCTGCAACTCAGGTTAATAGCCTCTCCAATACTTATATGCATTTTTAAACTTGTGAAGTGTCATTGTGAGCACGTGATTTTTGCCCTATATGAGAATTATTCCCAAAAATTCAAAAATAAAATAGTTTTGCGTTGTGTGTGATTTTTGTGAATTTTTTGTCATTTGTTTGCATTTGTGTATGCATGTTTATTTGTTTAAATTAATTAAAAATACAAAAATATTGCATTTAGGACTCAATTCTACAATTAGAAATTAATTAGTATTTTTGTGATTTAGGATTTTAATAGTTTGATTAATTAAAAGATAAAGAAAATGAAGAGAAAAGGAAGCAAA
>MU706214.1:100668-116378 GCA_026770625.1 Nicotiana glauca
TCACCAAACCATAACTGTTTTGGCTCGAATCAAACCCAAACTACTCGAGCCCCCAATCCGAGCCCCAAGAACTTTAGAAGAGTTTCAAGCCTGGTTGAAGATTTTTGGTGGTTCAATGGGCTTTAGTCGAAGTGTTCTCACTTGAGAACACTCGATTAAAGCCCGTGTGGCCTCAAAAGTTTCAAGTCCGTTCGGTCCAAGTCCGCTTGTATCTTGATTTTTCTTTGTTTGAGGTATTTCTTTCTTCTGCCTTCATCTATTTGTATAATTGTGTGTTAGTTTAGTTGTGTTACTACTTTTTTATCTTTTTCGATTTTTCTCAATTTTTCTGTCTTCCTCTCAGACCTTTTATTTGGTCAATTTTGTTTCTGATTTGTTTATTTGATTGTGTTTGCCATATAATATGTATTCGCTTCAATTAGCGTCGTCGAATAGTTAGTTTCGTATTTTCTCTGTTTTTTTGTTTAAGTACTGAGAATCACTGACTTGTTTGGCGTTTGTTTATTATTGATTACATGTGTTGTGATCGATTAAATAAATGTCGTCGATTAGTTATATGAGTTTATTTGATTAGAACATTGGACAATGATCAATTCTGTCTAGGTTGGTCCGAAATCACTGATGGATATGTCGATTATTTGTTATCGATTATACGTGTTGTAATCGACTATACGAATGTCGTCGATTAATCTCGAAAATCCGCCTGTTAGAACACTGGACTGTAACTAGTTGTAACTGCCTGTATTTTTTACTGTTGGATTATAGCTGAAAACTGTTCGTGATTTTAAATTAATTGGATTAAGCTTAGGTTAGAAATCAGAAATTAAAGGAGGTACAAGGCACATGTTTAAGTTAGTGGAACCTGCTGGACAGCAGGTATTCCATTTAACTTCTGAACTTCAGAAATTAAAAAAATAAAACCCATACTTAGACAATTTAAAGTGGGAAACACAGAGGGAATAACATGGGCTTTCAGTTCTGAAACACTTAAAAAATAGGGCTGAAGGCTGTCATTTTGGGTTATATAAGGGAGGGAACTCTTCAGGAAAAGGAGGAGATGATTCCACACATAGAAAACAGAGATCAGAAGAGTTTTAGAAAGAAAAAAAAGTACACACTCTATTACACAGTGCTGAAACTTCAGTTTAGGAGCTTTCAAACAATCAATTTTAGAGCTCTAACCATCAGTTTTAAAGTTTCTTCTAGCCACCATTGGAGGAAAGCTTTGAGAGGATTAGCGAGAATAACACTGTTCCATCGCCTAAGATCAGAAACAATTCGAGTCTTCCCTTGTTTCCATTTCCACACTTGTGTGTTTCAAGTTGATTGAAGGTTCTTGTTTAGATTGTTTGGGTTTGGTCTTGCTGTCTGACCTCCTAGAGATTGTTGTTGGTCTATTCTTAGATCCTCTGTCGGTGTAATTGTGTTCTGGGGATTTCAATCTGGCTGCTAGGCTATATACTTTGCATCATTAAGTTTGCTCTAGTCTGTTGGTTGTTGCTGCTTGCTGTGAACTACCTACTGACCTTTCCTCCTCAATTTTTCATTTTCGAATTCCAGGTATGCATTTGAAACGCAGCTGGTGTAATTGCTTTCAACCGAGAGATCGGGTTTTGAAATGAAGTGCTGTTTTCGAAAATCATAGTTAAAAATAGATATTAGTTTTTTTTATTATTCATGTCCACCTAGTTCCTGCTTTCAGCATGTATAAATTGGAATAAATTTTCCATGTTTTCGATTGTTATAATTTAGACTAGGACTGTTTTTAGACTACAATGGAACTTGTAGTATTAATTCAGAACATTAGAAGCATGGCTGTTTCGATTAGCTGTTAGTTTCCGAACGCATAGAACTCGAATACGTTTAGAATCGAAAGTTAATTCCAAATCCAACATGTATTTAGTTGTTGATAATGGACCATTATGTATAGCTTAATCCTCACGACGCGTTAGTCAAGATATGCTTCACGATAAGGCTTATCCGGTTATTCCTCTAAACGTTTGCTCCATGTTAATAAACTAAAAGAATGATTTAAGTAATGAGTCTAATGCCCCCGTATCATGTTTATAGACACGACATTGATGGATTAATTCGTTTTTACTAGGATTCACCCAAAATATAAGGTAATCGCGGCTATATGTTAAAATTATTTGAACGATGCAGTTGCAACTAGGACAAAGGAGGATCACATATAATCAAACTCTTAATGGTCCCTTTTGAAACACAACTTGAAATAACCCTATTACAAATTAGGCCGTTTCGGTCTAAATTTTAAATATGCACTTTTAACGTAATAAAGCGGTTTGAAGTTGATTAAGAGCACATAGGTTATAACATGTATTAAAATCAGATATTTTGGCCGTTTATAATAGTTTAAGCGACCGTGCTAGAACCACGGGATCCGAGGGTGCCTAACACCTTCCCTCGGGTCAATAGAATTCCTTACTTAGAATTTCTAGTTCGCAGACTTCATTTGGAAAGTCAAAATTTCCTCAATTCGGGATTCAAATAAATCGGTGACTTGGGAAACCTTTAATTTATTCCAAGTGGCGACTCTGAAATAAACAAAAGTAATCACATTTCGAATATTGTCACTTAAATTGGAAAAACTCCCTCGCCCGTTCTACCCCTCGGGGTGGGTGCGCCAAAAGAAGGTGTGACAGTCATGTCATTAATTTATTCCCTACTCTTTCCTAAGTTTTGAAGTCCAAAATGTTAAACCTTTTTCTTAATTGACTCGTTGCCCCAAAAAACTAATTCTTTTCTTCAAAACCAAAATTAATCTTATCTCAAAAAGAATCCTTCTCTCCAAATATGCCAGAAGTGAACCCAACTCTGTCACCTTCCAAAATCCTAACTCCATCAAAATCAAAACCCCAAGAAGTCTTTAATAGATTTTGATGGGAGTTTAACTGAAAGGAACAGGGTAGATCTAATATTCTAGAGCGTGAGGCTGAAATTGTTGTTGGATTTATAGAAGTCTTGAAGGTGGAGGAATTGGTGAATTTGCTGAAAAGGGGGAATTGAATGAGAGACCTGATCCCTCAAGTCTTTCTCAGGAGGTTAATTCTAAAGCTGATCTTTTTCTTTTTCAGTTATGTGTTTAAACAAACTTCTGATCCAGTAAAAAGGATTAATCAAAAGTAGGCTGATTGATGATGAAGTGGTGTGACCTACTGATGTGGTGAATTGAGAAGAGAGAATGAAGCCGAAAAATCTTCACGTGTGAGAAAGAATTCAAAAAGGATAAAAATTGAGAAAAGAAAGTCGGTTGAAAAAGATGCAACAGATGATAAGGGTGAACAAATTGAGAAGAAAAAGAGAGAGACATTGCCACTCAGGAAAAAGAAAGGGTACTGTGAATGAGGAACCCGGTTTCTTACAAAAGCAAAAGGTTGAGTTATCGGGTTTGGATAGGTAGAAGACTTTGAAGTCTCAAAAAATGTTGTTAGGTAGAGTGTTGACTATGATATTGCTGAAAAATGGAGGAACTTCTTTACATTGTTGAGTTCCAAAAATAGAATCACCTCTTTGTTCCTCCAAGTCCCAACGTTTATGAAGAAAGAGTATAAATTGGGACTAATTTTGTTCTAGATAAGGAGAAGCTTGGGGATATTCTTGATGATTTGATTGATGGTTTAGCCTACTCAGATAGGTAGAGACCCAGGTCCTCGTGGACCCTTGGCATAATAGAATGCTCAATTGAAGGGTGAGAATGGAAGATTGAGGAAATCGGTAGAGGACCCGAGAGAGCAGATGATCGTTTATCAAAGGATTGTGAATGAACAAATGGACGGGCTCATCAAGGCCTTAGCCCCTTACTTTTCTTCCAGCCCAGTTATCCATGTCTTTCACTCTTTCCTGAATTTCCTCCAATTCCTATCTTCTTTTGATCCCTATGACATTAGTATTTTAGTTGTTTAAATTGTCATATTAAGTATTGTTGAAAGTACTGTGCCTTTGTTGTAATTACTCTACTATGGAAAATCACTCTATTTTTTGCAATGACATTCACTAGTTGTTATTGTTATTGTTTATGTTGTGTTGCCCAAGTGGCATGAGTTAATGTTGCTGAATTTATTTTTTGTTGTGCTTCTTCTGTTATTCTTTTCAATGATGCCAAAAGGGGAAAGTTAAATAGGTGTCAACAGGGTGAGGAAGAAAATCGAATTTATATGTTGTGTTTTGCATGAGAGATAACTCTAATTCGTAGAGAAACATTGCTGATAACATGTTGATTATAGGTCTATTCTGTAGGGGAATATGTGAGGCATCTGGTTCTCAAAGGGAACATCAATTTTGGGTTTGTCATCATCAAAAAGGGTGAAATTGCTCTTAGTTATGATGTTTCATGTTTTGATGATTTGCCAAACGTTCTCAAAGAACCAGGTAAGGACCAGATGTGAACAGTACATATAAGGAATCTGATTCTCAGGGGAAATATCAACTCTAGGTTGTCATCATCAAAAAACGGGGAAATTTATAAGTTATGCTATTTTGTGTTTTGATGATTTTCCAAAAAAGTCTCAAGGAACCAGTTGTGATCAATTCCTTTGGTCTGGTTCTCAAGGGGAATATGGCTGATTCGTTGGGGGAACAATGTGGAGATATAGTTCTCAAAGGGAATATCAATTAAGTTTTTCATCACCAAAAAAGGGGAAATTGATAAGTTATACGTCTTTTGTTTTGATAATTTGGCAAACTTCATGAGAAAACCAGATAAGGAACCTGATACAACTAGTTCCCTTCATTCAAAGTAACTAGTCAGATGTCTGGTTCAATTCTCAATATAATCAGATAAGGGAATAGTAGAGGGAACATATATGGATAAGTTCCTCCGGTCATTGTACAGCCAACTCTACAACTATAAAAGCTATTACACTGTGCCGTCTGGAAGTAGTACAACATCATAGTTGTAGCTTGCAAAAGCCAAACTAAAAGACACTTTTTTGCATCATACTTGATGAACTCACACTCACTCATCCTTGATGACATCACACACGCATATTATCAATATGAGGCAAGGGATTTCATTTACCTAACACTTGTAAATCAAAAGACAATATTGTCTCAAGTGCTAGCAACCACCTTTCTCAAGAACAAAGCTTCTATGACCTCAAAGACTAGATCCAAAGATTTAAGATATCTTAAGTCCTTAGGTTTGTTGATTCTTTGTTATTTTGTTCTTCATTTGTAATTTCACACTACTTTCAAGAAGTGTCTTTGTAGGATAGATTTAAACCACAGTTTGGTTTAGTTTCTTGACTAGAGTTAGTCAAGGTTTATTTCTTTGTAATAGAGTTATTGAAAATGGCTTACAATAGAGTTATTATAAGGGGTGAGGGAATAAGAGTTTAATTCCTAGATACAATAGGTTGTAATTTGAAGTTTGCTCGGTTTAGTGGAGTTGAAATCCTACTAGGATAGGTTGTGGTTTTTAATCCCTTGAGCAGGGAGTTTTCCACGTAAATATTACTTGTTCTCTATTTACTGCCGATTTATTGTGGGAATAGATAGAGAACCTGGTTCCTTATACCGTTTGGTTTTAAAGTTTGTTGCTTATTGAGGGAACTAATAGACAACATGTATCTCTATACAGTTTGGTAGACTCTTAGTTTCTATCACAAGGACATGATCAAAATGTCAACCCCATTCCAATACATGATAACATCAAAGGAATACCCCAAAATTTCACATAACATCATCAATAATGTCAGCCTTATATCTCTGCATGCATATCACAATGAAATGCCTCCTTTATCTCGTCGTATGCACATACGTCACCCTCATCTCGCCCGCATGAAATCACTATGAGAAGCCTCTCTTATATTGCATGTGCATCTAGACACCCTTATACTCCAAAAAACTTTAATCAACCCACACAACGTGTCCACATGTGCCATAATATCACAAACAACAAAACCCAAAGTCACATCACAATATAGGTTCACGGCTCAAACAACAACATGCACAAGTACATTACAATAACATAGGAGTGTGGGGTCTATTCAATAATAAGCATGTTTCATATAGCAAACATCCCTAGTTCAAGGGATATTAATATCCTAAAGTTTAGTCCTGTCATGAACCACACATATGTATGTATACACACTCGTTACCTCATGTACACATCGTTTCACATAACACAAATATGCAAATTAGACCAAATCCTAAGGGGTATTTCTCCACTCAAGGTTAGGAGAGATACTTATCTCAAATAGCCCCCAATCAGTACTCTAAAAATATTTTTTCTTTAAAATTCACCTCTGCTAGGCTCGAATCTAGCCAAAAGCGAATCAATAATATCAAACAATGCAAAGAAAACCAATTACAGTTAATGAAGTTGCAATCCTTACCCAATTACCAAAAGTTAACCCCAGGCCTGCCCGGTCAAAGCCGGAGTCGAGGGTAGATCTCGAATATTAATAACCCCTCAAGTACAAATATATGATAAGAGTCTAGTTTGAATCTCAAATCTAAAATTTTTATTATTCAAAGCATAGTCAAAATCCCTAAAATTTTCCTTCAAATTTCATGATTTTGATGTTAAAATCCATGAGTAATCGAGTTATAATATCAAAATTGAGTCAAATCACTTACCCAAATCTATAAACATCATACGAACTTGCCGCGAGCTCAAAACACCAAAATAATGTCTGGAACCATGAAGCGAACACCAAAACGCATTGAAATCACAATGAAACTCAATAGCTTTTAAAATCACAACCAAGCGTCTGATTCCTACCAAACCAACTTGGAATGATACCAAACTTTTCACACAAGTTTCAAATGACAAAATATACCTATTACAAGTTCCAAAACCAAAATATGAACTCGATAGCCACAAAGTCAACGCATGATCAAACTCAAAAAATTTCTAAACCTTTAAATTGCCAACCTTCAGCAAAAAAAGTCCATTCATCTTAGGAACCTTCGAATTCAACTCTGGATGCACGCCTAAGTCCAAAATCACCATAAGAACCTATTGAAACCATCATAATACAATTTCAAAGGTTATTTTTTTTTATAGTAGTCAAACCTTGATCAACACTTCAAAATTAAACTTCCAAACTAGGAATTAGGTGTTTCAAATCAATCCAAAACCTCCCCGAAACCCTACCAACCATCCCCGCAAGTCACATAACCACAAATACACAAGCGAAAAGATTCAAAAAGGAAAATAGGGCTCAAATACACAAAACAACCAGATTGTCACAAATATATAAAGCCAAATTCAAGTCAAAATTGCTTACCTCTAATATAGTGATGAAATTGCTCTTCAAATTATCCTCCTCTCGAAGTCTAGGGCTCAAAATATGAAGTAATGGGCAAAGTACTGAAATTGGTAAATTAACTGCACTGCCCAGCAGTACCCTACACGATCGCTTTAGTACCTCGCTATCGTGAATATCAATTTGCCTCTAGCTCTAGCTAGGCTTTGCGGATGTGAATCCTCTTATGCAAACGCGAAGGTCCACACTACCTAGGCTTCGTGAACGCGACACTACCCATGCAAACCCGATGGCCAAAATCTCGAATGACAACAAAGCTCTGTGGACATGACCTCTTTATCGCGAACGTGGCCTCTTTATCACAAGCGCGATGAACAAATCATCAGGGACCCCAAAATACCTTTCGCAATTGCGTTACTCCTATCGCAATCATGAAGCTAATCAGAACAACACCAGAAATTAGCAATGCAACACAATCCAAAATGGTCCAAAAACCACACCGAATTACATCTGAGCCTCATAAACCCATCCAAAAAGTCCAAATACATTATCCAAACTTATCCAAAGGCTTGAAACTCCATTAATAACATCAAAATCAATAATCGAAGATTAAAACCATTCTCTTAACTTCAAGAACTTCAACTTGCAACTAAATATCTGATTCAAGCCTAACCAATGTAGAATGAACTCGAAGTTTGCACACAAATCTCAAATGAAATAGAGCTATTCCAATTCCCCAAGAACAATTCTACCCTGATAGCCTCAAAATCAATCCCCGATAGCCAGATTTTGCCAAATAAAGCCAAAACTCTTGGAACATCTAAATTCAAATCCAAGCATATGCCCAAGTCAAAAATCACCATATGAACATATTAAAATCATCAAATCCTAATTTCGATATTGTTTACTTAAAAGTCAAACCTTGGTCTGTTCCTCCAAGTTGAAGTTTCCGAATTGAGAATTACTACCTCGATAGTCAAAAACAACCATACACATGAGTCATAAATCATAATATGAAGCTACTTAAAGTCTCAAAACCCTGAACAGGGTGTTAAATCTCAAAACGACATGTCGGGTCGCTACAATCTCCCCCACTTAAATATATGTTCATTTTCAAACGTTCCAAGAGTCATTCCAAAGTTTCCCAAATATTGTATAACTCATCATACAAATACCCATAGGTGATCTCACATTCTTCTAATCATATGATCCCATTACACACTCATGACTGACAATTCTTCCTCAACCTTAGCTTAAATGTCCATAAGACCGAATTCTAACTTTCTGAGCTTCCTCTAAGATCTGATTCTTAAATGTATACATTATATTATCTCAACAAGGTGTATCAAAGAATAAGTATACTCCCAAAAAGTAACAACACAATGTACCGCATAACTCATATGCTCATAGTAATATCTTCCGACCATAATAGTTGTTCATTACCAAATTTATTGTCGGTAATATACCTCATGACAAATAAAACCTTATTCCAAAACCTCATCATAATGAAAGAGACCTGCAGAACTCATAACCACCCGACAAATCAATAAGTCATGGGGTTCCCTCGTTCGACAAGAACCATTACTAAATTTTTAGATGATTAGTGATATTCTTCCTCTATACAAATCCGATTGCACTGATCTCAATTCCAATAACTTCTTCTCACTTAGTACAAGTTGCACGACTGACAAGCCATATCAAATACCATCAAGAACCTCATACGACGCGATTCGTGTGCCAATAAGCAACTTCTCCAATATGATCGATAATATATCAATCCACATAGGAATACTCACCGAATTACTCCTACCCACTAAACACATGTATAGCCACAACAAGCATGTATGGTGCATAAACATAAACATGGGAAGACGGATAACATAATGCGCTACAGAAAAAGGCCAAGCACAACTAAGGTGCAATAGCTGATTAACTTCTCAAGAGTCATCTTGCTCAAATATTATCACAAGGCCTATCCTAATATAAAGAAGCAATTTTTTTGAATTTTAATCTTAAATGGATACTATCGAGTGGGAAAACTAATCTTTTTTATGGAAAAGTACAAAATTATTGTGATACTATCTGTATGTGCAAATTTTTTATTCTGTGTCTCATACACCTTACACTAATTGTATGAGTCATCTTTTTTACCTTACAGTTTTGTGGACCCGAATTTTTGTAAACATAGAAGTGTAAAATTGGGGTCCACAAATTTGTGAGACAAAAAAGAGCAAAATTGATTAAGACTGCCAAATTATTTCTGAATAGAAATTTATTATTTAACATCTATTGCTATCTTGGTAAAAAAAACTTACTTTGCACCCGTTGTATATATCAAATCCCATTAATTAATATTATTTTATAATTATGATAAAAATATATATTAACTAACTATGATAGTAATATGTATGTAGGGATATATATCACATACTCATTGGATGAATGTAAAGACAGGATGAGCGTAAATTTATATCTTACGATAACACCGTTAAATTTTTATCAAGTCATTCTTTTCCCCTTCCTTTACCCCACCTTTCCCACATTCCAATTTTTTTAAAAAAAAAAGAATAATGAATATTTAAAACTTTGTGGTTAGTTATATTCTTTTATAATTTCTAATTAGTTCCTTTTTTTTATTCATCGATGTAAATTGAGAGAAAGGAATTATATATTCCTTTATAAAATAGAAAAAACTAAAACTTCACTAACTACAAAACTTTACAAATTCATTTCTAAAGGTACATGTCCCATAAAAGGGAGAAAAAGGTCTGAATATCAGTAAACATTTATACCCTACTGCTAACTCTCACTTCACTTCTGTCATATAGAATTTCCCAACTGCATTCATCTTTCCTTATCTCATTTACTCCCATTTTCCTTCAAATGCAACGAACAAAACCTCATTTACTCCAATTTCCAAATTCAAATGTAATTAGTGTAAACTATTGGGGCTAAATTGGAACTACAAAAAAATGATATACATAGGTAAATGGCTCATTGAGCCGCGCCAAGCCGAACGAAACGGCGTTGGTCAAACAAACTGAAACCTTAAAGTGGCAAAGAAGAGCAATAAAATGATGTCACAAGGGGTAAAAGAGGAAAATAGAAAAATTATTAAACGATGACGGGAGCAATATTAACGGCGATATTTGGCGTTTAGCCTGTTATCCACCTTTTGAGTGGATAGCAAACGGAATCTTTTTTTGGACGTACCGTGGGTTTGGTGGGTCCCCCCCCTATAAACACCAGTTTCTCGCCGCTTCCTCATTTTATGTGTAATTCTTTAATCATATAATTAGTATAGGTATTAGCCAAAAATAATAATAATATAGGAGAAAAATGTCTAAATAATGTGTTCGGTACTACAGAAAAATGTGGAAGAGACAATTTATTAAAGTCGGAGAAAAAGAAGAATGTCATCACAAAAGAATTAGCCGTAAACTTAAATGATTAAAAAACAACCTTTTAGCTCAAATAAAAGTTAGGATAGATCAGAGGCTTTACAGTTTTGCTACCCAAACAAATTTTAACCAAAACTATATTCCTTCTCTCCCAATTTTGAGAGTCAATTTTAACTGTAAATTCTAATATAAAATATGTAAGTTTTTAAAATAAAATTTATATATTTAAAAATTACGTAAAATATATTATAAGTCACAAATTTTAATATTTTAAAATACTTAAAAGACATGAAAATATTATGGTGAGAGAAAAACTTGTGTGTCTTTCGAAATCCGAATTCTCAATTGGGAGGGAAGAAGTAATAACTTAAGTTCTAAGTTCATAATCTAATGCATTTTGCTTGAACTTTCTCACTTACTTATTAGCGTGGTTGATAAAAAGCAAAATATTTTCAAAAATTAATTTACTAAAGTTGATAATAGCGTCAACAAATTGGATAAATTTTTTATGATAAAAATTAGGAATAACGCTAATTTATTATAGCAAGTAATATTGAGTGAGAATAGAAATAATCATAAAGGAAAATAATTTCTCACAAAGTTACTTCATTTTATTTCCTTAAAATAACTTTTGCGAAAAAATATTTACATGAAAATATCTTCGGCATATCAAACAACTGAAACACACTAAACGGGGGAGAAAAGTGACGAGACAACTTCGATTCGAGTTCTGAACTGTCGATTAATGTATTTCCTTTCGATATTTCCGTAGGGACTATTGACTGTGATATTTTATGTGTGTTTCCCTCTGGTACAATTTTTATATCAACTTCTGGAAAATTAATTACGACATAACTAGAATCAGTAACTAAATTTTTTAAATATGCATAAAGTTCAAGGGAAATTTACTCCGACTTTTTTTTTTTGATATATAAATTCATGTTTCATCTTTTCTTTTTTTAAGCTTACTTTGTTAATTGGAAGTAGGAACTTTCCTTTATTATGACAAAGATATATTAGTGATGTCACTTATTTGTACATGAAAAAGCTTGACGAGAACTACTTCTTTATATATTATTTCGTTGTTGTATCTCACTCAATACATGATCATTCCTACTTCCAGGACAAGGGAGATGATATTGATATGTTATTACATCAGTATTAATTTATCGCGTACAATTGAAGTAATAGCTTAAATATGCTAGTAATAATGAAGTCACCAAAATATGCAAATAATTGTTGTTGTCGCTAACTCAACTTTTCATGGTAATTAAATTTTGTCATTAAATGAAATTAGATGTGCATGTTTTTTAATGGAAATTCAAGGTGCTTTTTCACAAGTAAAAATGTGACTAGTATCTTTACAACGTAATATGCTCCATCCGTCTCAAATTATACGTGTTTCTCTTTTAAACATCCTTCAAGAAAATATTAACTTGAAGAAAATTTTGACTATTTTACTTTTATTTATGTCTTAAGATATAATTTCTCTTCATTGAATATGTACTCAATTTATGTGTTATCTCCAGTTTCAAAACAATTATTATAATTAAGGATAAAATTAAAAAAATAATTAATTTTATCTTGAACTTTTAAAATAATAAATAATTTAAAATAATTGTTTTTAAAAATTACTTGGTTAAGTTAATTACTGCCTATAAGTGATAAAATTTCTTCTCATTTTTCTTGATCTTTTCCCATAATTATGGGGGTCCTATGTGGACCTAATAGGTGATTCAAACTTGGGGAATTACGATTTCAATTATGACTTCTTTGTCACTGATCTGTTCCTTTGAGATAACTACTTAACCCTTTTTGAGAGCTTTTTAATTGCACAATAATACAAATTTGTTGCTTAATAGTATTACAGAAGGCATAAAATGACTTTTCCTTGTATATGCTTGAGTTAAGAAAACATCCCTCTTTTAGGCTATTATTCAAATTTTGTTAATATTTTTAAAAGTTTTATTTAGTCCTAAAAACAATTACCCCTTCAAGGTAACGTTAGACCTTTTGTTCATATAGTTTTCAGTTTGCCCAATCGTACATATAAAATATTTGACTGTGATCTAACGTTTATAATACAACAGCAATAACTATCCAGTGAAATCCCACAAAATAAAGTCTGGGGAGTATGATATGTACGCACACCTTATCCCTACACCAATAGGGCAAACGTTTATAATAAAGTATAAAATTTAAACCATACTCTATTTTCTCGTGAGATTTTCAGTTTTCTCAAAAGTGGAAGAGAAAATAATAGAAAACAAAAAATCACCAAAGGATGTGGTGCAACGGATGAGACTGCTCCTCCCTTAACCAGATGTCTCAAGTTTGAGCCCTGGGCATGAAAAAATCCTTGGTAGGGAGCGCTTCCCCCCGAATGAAACCCTACGCGGCGGACCGACATAATCAAGCTCCAATGCGGGTACCGGACACCAGATGGGAAACCAAAAAAAAAATTTCATAAAGCACTATCTTTTAGTGGTAATTAGCTATCGATAGATACCATTTGATATATTACGGATTGTAAATACGTTTTCTGTTGTTATAAGGTGTATTTAAGCTACTATATTCATGAATACAATAGCAAAAATATGCGTGAATCAGGGAAGTCCAGCTAATCAGTTATTGTATTCGAGTGTATTCGACTGTATTCAGTGGCGTACACAGGATTTTTTATAAGTGGTGTCACTATTTCTAGTAAAAGGACTGTAACAGTCAAAAAATATTTTGTGGAGCCAAGGGAGTTCGAACCCAAAACCTCTCACATAATACTTGAAGCTAACAACCACTAAACTACTAAGATGTTTTGTTGCAAGTGATGTCACTTTTAATGTTCTTATTTTGTATTCTATTTTACTTATTATTTTTATATATATAAATAGTAAAAAAAATTGACGAAGCGGTGTACCGTGACACCGCTTGCCACCATGTAAATCCGCCCCTGATTGTATTCATGACGTGAAATATGTGATTACAGCTGGACAGATTATTGTATTCGACTGTATTCGCGGCGTGAAACAGGGGATTACACTGTTTTAAATGGAAAGTGAATCAATGAACATAATAGACTCCTAATATAACTCGATTATAACACACAAATTTTGTATTTCCAGTTTTAAAAAAGATTCTAAGCCGAAAGACACCCCAAAAATATAGCAATCTTCAGAGAAATTATATAATACATCTGAATACATAAATTATATTAATTAAAAATATATATGAATACATTCATGGAATACAAAAAGAGACAGTAGATACAATGAAATACATGAAATACAACGAGATACATTGAAATACAATTACAAAAAGATAATAAATACAATGAAATACAACGAGATACATTGAAATATATTAACCGAAAATTCAAGTTGCTCAGCCCCAAGCTCCGTCGTCTTTGTTCTAGAACAAACCCTAATTTTCGGCGAATCTGTCATCGAGCAATGGTGGCAGAATAAGGACTCTGTTAAAGCTTGAATCTTGTATTGAAGATGATGGAAGTTGAGAACCTCGAGTTTATCCAATATTAGAGCTCTTCTTTCTCCTGAAGATGAACCTCGAAAAGATGACGCCGTCAAGCAATGGTGGTAGAATAAGGACTCTTCTTTCTTCAATACTAACATATCTATAGCTTTACTAATTTAAGACTCGCATCAGTTAATTAAAATGACGATTAATTCTGAAGAAACCAAATTGAGCATGAAGCTTTTGATTGACACCAAGGCTCGGAAAGTTGTATTTGCGGAGGCTGAAAATGATTGCGTTGATTTCCTCTTTCACATCCTCTCCTTGTATGTGGGCAGTGTTGTCAGGCTTCTTAAGGAGAAAGGGATGAATAGATGTTTGCCTAACCTCTACGGCAGCATAAAAAATCTGAATAGCACCTGCATTTAATCTAAGGAACGCAGAACATCCTTTTAAAATCTAAATACCCTATTGGAATCTCTTCAGTTCCTCTTCTATTGCTTAGTGACGACGTTCCGACACAAAAAAACTTTATATAGATGTGGTAACATATATGCATGCTCCGATGGAATTGGAGAAATTGGATCGGAGAGAATGTAGATGATGTGGGTGAGAGGAATTTTGAGATTGAACATCGTGTTTTCAAGGAATGTGGGAAGAGAATGGCATGTATCAAAGTTGAGAGAGAAAAAAAATAGTATAACTGAATAGCGTATTTAGTGGCATAGGGTTATGAGGTAACCAAAATTAGATATTTTGCTATAAACATTTAAAGGTATCTATAGAATATAATTTTTTTAAATGATATTTATTTAAAATAAATAAGGTGTTAACCTTTGCTATAGGAGGTAAAAATTCAAAAAAAAAAAAAAAGAGAGAAGAAAAAAAAAAGGGTCATTTACTAAGCAGCTGGCAAAATTTTCTAAAATAATTGAATTGGATTTTGAGCAATTGGGGCAGGAGACAGGATTTGTGGGCATTGGATTTGGGATGATGGGTTGTTTGTGTTTGGATGTGTGTGGACCAATTATAAGGTCAAATTAAAAGGGCAACACATTTAGGTAGTAAGTGTAGGGACCATGAATTTGGAGTCTTATAAAAGTGATTTGACTCTTCTGAATTTATGGTACATTCGATAACAGTTGTAGTGGTCACTTCCCTAAACTAGTCTTCCTTATTTTTGAGGAGTCCAAAATTTTTTTAATGATTTTTTGGATAAAAAATATATTTTTAATGTTTAAAAAAAAAAGTTACCTAAATATGTATTTTGCAGTATAATACTGCGAATTACCTTAACGGAAATTTAGCCGTTAAAGTAATTCGCAGTATAATACTGCGAATTATAATTTTTTTTTTAATAATTCGCAGTATAATATTGCGAATTACAAAAAAAAATATTTATAATTCGCAGTACCTTTATTAATTTGGCCCCACCAATTAACTGACATAAAAATAATTCAAACACATAAAACGTAGTACTATATTGCGAATTAATTATTAAATATTTTTTACACGGAAGCAACTTTTTTTACATGGGTTTCATCTTTTTCACAATTAACAAATTTTATTTTGGTTGTGTTATTGGTTGCTAAAGTCTGAGTTTATTTTC
>MU706214.1:120113-137390 GCA_026770625.1 Nicotiana glauca
AAATATATATATATATATATATATATATATATATATATATATATATATATATAAACTAAAACTATCCAATATAAATATTTTTAGCCAAATAGTCCATTGTGTAACTTTCCCTTTTCTTAAAAAAAAATTTGGACAAAAAATCAAAATGGGCCATTATTAATCAATAAGAAACAACGGGGGATTTGCATTCGTACCCTATATTTGTTCCGCCTTTTAGCTTGTATCCTATTTTTAAAAGTTATTGATTTGGCAGTCAATTGATAAAGAATCCGTAACAATATGATAATTACACCCCTGGCAAAAGATATAAAACATGCATCACGCATTAATCGCGTGATCTGCAACCTCATTCGTGAAAAAAGATCTCCTCCTCTCCTCTCAACAGCTTTATCAAAAATATTAGAAACTTATCCAGATTCATCTTCAGAATCACACTTGCATGAAGTTGTTTCACGTTGAAGCTAAAACTTCATGCCAATGTAGCATGAAGTTGTTTCATGTCGTAGCTAAAACTTCATATAAATATAGCATGAAGTTGTTTCACATTGAAGCTAAAACTTTATGCTAATGTATGCTGAAGTTATATATCCTGCAATCTACAGTTTTCTCATAAGTTTTATCCGAAACTTCAGTCTAAACATGCTAAAGTTTTTTAGTTCATTTGTCAAAACTTCAGACTAAACATGCTGAAGTTTTTTAGTTCATTTGCTAAAATTTCAGACTAAACATGCTTAAGTTTTTTAATTCATTTGCTAAAACTTCAGACTAAACACGCTTAAGTTTTTTAGTTCATTTTCTAAAACTTCATACGAAACATGCTTAAGTTTTTGTCTTGCAGTATGTAATTTTCTAATGAGTTTTTGCTAATGCATGCTGAAGTTATTTAGTTCATTTGGTAAAACTTCAGACAAAACATGCTGAAGTTATTTAGTTCATTTGCTAAAACTTCAGACTAAACATGCTTATATTTTTTAGTTCATTTGCTAAAACTTCAGACTAAACATGCTTAAGTTTTTGTCTTGTAATATGTAATTTTCTAAAGAGTTTTTATTAATGTGTGCCGAAGTTATTTAGTTCATTTGCTAAAACTTCATACCAAAACATGCTGAAGTTTTGTAACGTAGTATATAGTTTTGTCCTGAATTTTATCCAAAACTTCAGTCTAAATAAGCTGAAGTTTTTTAGTTCATTTGCTAAAATTTTAGCCTAAATATGCTTATGTTTTTGTCCTGCAGTTTGTCAATAGTCTTTTATTAAAGAACGACAAAATCGTCTTTTTAAAAAGCTTTTAACAAAAAATGGGTACAGATACAAACGAAAAAATAAAACATGCATAAATTAAAAGGGGGTGACCAAATAGGGAGCCCCATGCAATTTTTACAAAAACAACAGAAGAATAGAAAAAGGAAAGAAATATTTCTGGAATATATTATGCTGGAGTATTTTTCGAATTTTGACAGTGATTTCATTCAGATTTATCTTTACATGACAAGTGGCCATTTCAAAATCTGGCTATTTTTGAATTTCTCCCAAGTTAGAATTGGCAAATCAAGCCCAAAAAAATTTGCTATGTATAGCCAAATTCCTAAAAAACGTGAGACTAAAGATTCTACTCCTAAATTAACGATTGAATTATGTATTCTCTTAAAATGGACTTTCAAATACACAGATCTCTCTCATCATTGAGTTTTAATTTTTTCCATCTTGTTTGAAATTAGGAATTCTTCTTCTTCTTCTTCTTAATTTTTTATTTTGGTGCTGAAATAGTATATTTTGCGGTTATTGTAGAATAATTGGTGGTCATAGAGTTTTAGTGATGGTGGTGCCACGGAGGTTGTGTGAAGAATGGGGAAATCGATTTATGAGATAATGTATATCCACCTTTATATCACCTCTATATATCCATGCATTTAATGTATATCCATGAAACTCTGTGTTTGATATACATTGTTATACACGATATACACACTTGATATTCGATATATATAAATTGATGGTATTCACTTATTTGAAGATATTATAATTATAACATATGTTATACAAATAATGTGATTTGGCCTATATATTATACACTATGCTTTAAAAAATAAGTCATCTGCAAATATGGTATACATTGAGATATAGAAAGAATGATCATAAAATTTTGATATAAATTTTGTTATATACAAGAAAATATTGATATACGAGTAATACAATTGTTTTTATGTTATACACTTGGATATACATACAACAACAACAACAACAAACCCAGTATGTTCCCACCAGGTGAGGTATGGGGAGAGTAGTATGTACGCAGACCTTACCCCTACCTAATACGTAGAGAAGCTATTTCTAATAGACCCTCGGCTTAGGAAGGGTAATAAAAAAAAGAGGAAAGCAAGAAAGGAAGAAAGAGGGAAGAGAAAAGAAAAAGGGAGAGATAAAGAATAAGTAGTACCAAATAAGACCAATAGAGAATACAATACTCGAGGCGAACAAAACCACATAACGTAATAAAAATCTAAGAAGGGACATGCGTGCTACTAAGACTATCGGTGAGCAACTAAAAACTACCCACTAACCTTCTACCTTAATCCTCGACCTCCACAACTTCCTATCAAGGGTCATGTCCTTCGTATGCTGAATCAACGCCATGTCCTGTCTAATCATCTCTCCCCAGTACTTCTTAGGCCTACCTCAACCTCTTCTCAAACTCGCCATGGCCAAGCTCTCATACCTCCTAGTAGGAGCATCAATGCTTCTTCTCTTAACATGTCCAAACCATCTCAGCCTCGACTCCTGCATCTTGTCCTCTACGGAGGCTACTCCCACTTTGTCTCGGATAACTTCATTCTTGATCTTATCTCTCCTGGTATATCAACACATCCATCGCAACATCCTCAACTCTGCTATTTTTATCTTCTGCACGTGGTAGTTCTTGATTGGCCAAGACTCATCCCCTTACAGCATAGTCGGTCGAACTACCACTCTATAAAATTTACCCTTAAGTCTTGGCGGCACATTCTTGTCACATAAAACATCAGAAGCTAGCCTTCACTTCATCCAACCTGCTTCGATGCGATGTGCGATATCTTCGTCAATCTCCCCATTACCTTGGACAATAGACCAAGATACTTAAAACTCGCTCTCTTGGGGATAACTTGAGCATCAAGCTTTACCTCTACATCTGCTTTATGGGTCCCATCACTGAATTTGCACTCCAGGTATTCTATTTTGGTTTTACTCAATTTGAAACCTTTAGAATCAAAGGTGTGTCTCTAAAACCGCTTCGTGTCTCGTCAATCAACACTATATCATCGGCAAATAGCATGCACCAAGACACCTCCCCTTGGATGTGTCGCAACAGTACATCAATCGCTAAGGCAAATAAAAATGGGCTAAGAGCCCACCCTTGGCGAAACCCCATCACCACAGGAAAATGCTCCGAGTCACCACTCACAGTCCTCACCCGAGTCTTAGCATTGTCATACATATCCTTAATCACTCTAATGTACGCTACCGGAATGCTGCTAGCCTCCAAACATCTCCACAGGACCTTCCTTGGGACTTTATCATATGTTTTCTCAACATCAATAAACACCATATGCAAGTCCTTCTTTCTCTCCCTATACTGCTCCACTAATCTCCTTACCAGATGAATCGTTTCCGTAGTCGAACGCCCGACATGAATTCAAATTGATTCTCAAAAATAGACACGCACCTCCTCTCTCTGGCCTCCACCACCCTCTCCCAAATCTTCATAGTGTGACTCAACAACTTGATACCCCCATAATCATTATAATTTTGGATATCACCCTTGTTCTTGTAAAATAGAACCATCATGCTCCACCTCCATTCTTCGGGCATCTTCTTCGTCTTAAAAATAACATTAAACAGCCCAGTGAGCCACTCCAAACCTGCTCGCCCCACACTCTTCCAGAATTTCATCGAGATTTCCTCTGGCCCCATCGCTTTGCCCCTGCAAATCTTACGCATAGCCCCTTTCACCTCCTCTACCATAATCCGCCTACAGTACCCAAAATCCCGCCGACTCTTGGAGTGCTCCAACTCACCCAGCACAAGGCGTCTATCCCCCTCCTAGTTCAACAGTTTATGGAAGTATGTCTGCCATCTTCACCTAATAAGTGCCTCGTCCATCAATACTTTGCCATCCTCGTCCTTGATGCACTTTACTTGGTCTAAATCACGGGCCTTCCCCTCCCTCACCATGGCCAACCGGTGCAAATTCTTGTCCCTATCTTTGCCGTACGAACGAGCAAACGCCGTATTTTTAGCGGTCGTAATTGCTAAATTTGCCTCTTTCTTTGCCTTTCTGTAACACTCCCGATAAGTCCATTTTTCCTCCTCGTTTTTACTCTCCACTAGTTTCAAATAAGCAGTTTTCTTAGTTTTCACTTTACCTTAGACCTTTCCATTCCACCAGCAGTACCCTCTATGATTCCCTGGAGAGCCCTTCGTCACTCTGTCACGACCCGGATTTTCCACCCTCGGGGGTCGTAATGGTGCTTACTCGTAGAAGCTAGGCAAGCCACAAATCATAAACTCCTAACTCTTTTATTTTAAATTATTTTTATAAATCATAACAACACGCATTAGATATTTAAATAACAACGGAAAAATCTGAAATTAAAGCAGAAGACTTTAATTAATAAACTGAACAATAATGCGAAAATCAACATATGCCTCTACCCAAGAACTGGTGTCACATCACTCACGTACTACTAAGAGTACTAAATACAACCATTTTAAAGAAATATAACACTGTCTGTCTCGAATACAAGAGATAACAAAACATAAATGAAGATAGAGGTGACGCCGGGCTTGCGGACGCCTGCAAGGCTACCTCAGAATCTCAGTGGACCGAAGGCTAGTTCCCGAGATACTGCTGTTGTCCGGTACCTATATCTGTGCAAAAAAGCGCAAAGTGTAGTATCCACATAACCGACCCCATGTGCTGGTAAGTTCCTAGCCTAACCCCGGCGAAGTAGTGACGAGGCTAGACTGGACTACCACATAAACCTGTGCAGTTATATATACATATACAGCGGAATCGAGATGCAGAGACAAGTAATAAAAATGGGAGGGGGAGCATGCTATGGGGGAAATAACAATTTCAAATGAAAGTCGTCCAGTAACGAAGGAAACAACACAACTCAGACATTAATAAAGAAACAGAAAGAAATAAGTGCACGGCATCACCCTTCGTGCTTTTACTCTCATCCTCACCAAGCAATGATATGGTAAAATGTGCACGACATCACCCTTCGTGCTTTTACTCTCTTTCCTCACATATAATCAATAGAATCGGCAGGGAATGGTACATCTTGCGGCACGACATCACCCTTTGTGGTTTACTCTCTTTCCTCACAATAAGCAAACCACGCACAACATCACCCTTCGTGCTTTACACTCTTTCCTCATAATAAACAAATAATGCACGACATCACCCTTCGTGCTTAAACACTCTTTCTCACCCAAACAACAATCACAAACAAGGGGAAAGGGAATAAACAAAATAATAATAGATATCCCAGCAAGGGAAGACAATTAAACAATTAAATCCCGAAAAGGGTACAACACCAATAATCTCAACGTTCCGGCTAGGGAAAATAATCAATAAACCACAATATCCCGGCAAGGGAACAATTTAAATACTTTTTCTCTTTCTTTAACTTTTACTTCATATCTCACTTTACCACTTGAGCCAATGCTCCACAGGGTTCAACCATTTCATATACGTTCATAATCGTAATATAACTTGAGCCAATGCTCTTCGTGGTTCATAGGTCACAATTTCCTTTCACAAGCTTTTCACAACATAAGGAATCGTCACCAAGGCAAGAGAAACACAACAAAATCAAGGTATTCACAATTTAAAGACTCATGGTCATGTTAGACACCAACGTATAGACACTCGTCACCATGCCTATACGTCGCACTCAACAAGAAGCAATTAGCGTATAATACTCAACTCCTAGTCCCTCAAGCTAGGGTTAGACCAAACACTTACCTCGATACCTTTAACACAACTCAAGCCTCAATTATAGCTTTACCCCTTGATTCCACCGCCAGTTCGCTCGTATCTAAACATAAATTACTTAATTACATTAATAAACACTAAATGAATCAATCCCAATGCATGAAAATGAGTTTTCCAAAGTTTTACCCAAATAGTCAAAAATCGCCCCTTGGGCCCACGTGGTCAAAATCCGAGGTTCGAACCAAAACCCGATTACCCATTCCCCCACGATCTCAAATATATAATTTATTTTTAAATCGCACCTCAAATTGAGATCCAAATCCCCAATTTTTGAAAAACCTAGGTTCTACCCAAAATACCCAATTTCCCCCATGAAAATCTTCGATTTTAAGTTGAAATCATGTTAAAAGATTAGAAATCACATACCAATTGTTTTGGAGAAGAAAAGATGTTTGAAAAATTGCCTCTTATAGTTTTAGGGTTTTAAAAAATGAAAAATGACTGAAATCCCATCTATTTATGCCTCTCTCCGGACCCTTGTGCAGACTGCAAAACGGACCGCGGCCGCACAGCCCCTCCTAAGACCCTATACGGACCGCACAAAATGGACTGCAGCCGCACAACCCTATTCCTGAGGGTACAGTCTCTGGACCTTGCTGTGCGGACCATACAAAGTCGACTGCGGCCGCACACCCTCCACCGCGGACTGCACAAGGTCGACCGCGGACCGCACTAGCGGATTTAGAGATCTGCAATTTCTCTGGACCTGCAACATCTGAGATTTTAAGCCTAAGACATCCCGGAACCTACCCGAAACTCACCCGAGCCCTCGGAAATCCAAAGCATACATACTAACTCAATAATATCATAAAAATTTATCCGTGCGATCAAATCGCCAAAATGACATCATAAACATCGAATTAAACCTCAAAGTCCAAAAATTCTTACAAACTTCATAAAACCTCAAATTTTCCAATTTAGGTATGAAACACGTCAAACGACGTCCGTTTTCAACCAAATTTCACAGAAATGACTTAAATCATATATAAGATCTGTATCGGGCATCGAAACCAAAATACGGGCCCGAATACCAATACGTTCTAATCAATATCATTTTAATTTTCCTTAACAATTTTAGAAAAATAATTTCTTTTAAAAATTCATTTCTCGGGTTTTCGGGACCTCGGAATTCGATTCCGGACATACGCCCGAGTCCCATATTTTCATACGGACCCTTTGGGACCTTCAAATCATGGGTCCGAATCCGTTTACCCAAAATGTTGACCAAAGTCAAATTTATTCATTTTAACATCAAAATTTAGCATTTTCCACAGAATTTCACATTTAAGCTTTCTGGCTACGCGCTTGGACTGTGCACGCAAGTTGAGGCGACTCTAAATGGGGTTTTCAAGGCTTCGGAATCACATGAGTTATTTAAAACAGGTGATGACCCCCTTTGGATCGTAACATTCTCCACCTCTAAAACAACCGTTCGTCCTCGAACGGACAGAAGAAGGAAGTACCTGGGTCGGGGAAAAGATGAGTATAATGGCTCCGCATATCGGACTCTAACTCCCAAGTCGATGCCTCAGGAGGCTGACCTCTCCACTGAACACGAACCGAAGGAAAACTCTTCGACCTCAACTGACGAACTTGCCGGTCTAGAATGGCCACCGGCTCCTCCTCATAAGATAGATCCTTGTCTAACTGGACAGTGCTGAAATCTAACACGTGGGCTAGGTCGCCATGATACCTCCGAAGCATGGACACATGAAACACTGGATGCACGGCCGATAAGCTCGGTGGCAAGGCAAGTCTATAAGCTAGCTCTCCCACTCGGTCAAGAATCTCAAACGGACCAATGAACCTAGGGCTAAGCTTGGCCTTCTTCCCAAATCTCATTTCGCCTTTCATAGGCGACACTCGAAGCAATACCCGCTCACCAACCATAAAAGCCACATCTCGAAACTTGTAGTCTGCATATCTCTTTTACTTGGACTGAGCTGAACGAAGCCTATCTTGAATGATCCTGACCTTGTCCAAGGCCTCCTGAACCAGATCCATACCTAACAACCGAGCCTCTCCCGACTCAAACCATCCAACTAGAGACCGATACCGCCTACCATATAATACCTCATAATGAGCCATCTGTATTCTAGACTGGTAGCTTCTGTTGTAGGCAAACTCCGCTAAAGGCAAGAACTGATCCCACGAACCTCCAAAGTTAATAACACAATCTCGGCATATCCTCCAAAATCTGAATAGTTCGCTCTGACTGACCGTCCGTCTGAGGATGAAATGTTGTGCTCAACTCAACATGTGTGCCCAACTCTTGTTGAACTTCTCTCCAAAAGCGCGAGGTAAATTGCGTACCCCGGTCCGAAATTATGGATACGGGCACACCATGAAGGCGAACAATCTCTCGAACATAAATCTCAGCTAACCTTTCAGAGGAATAGGAGGCTGCCACAGAAATGAAATGCGCTGACTTTGTTAGCCTATCAACAATGACCCAGACTGCATCGAACTTCTTCCTAGTCAGCGAAAGTCTAGAAACAAAGTCCATAGTAATCCGCTCCCACTTTCACTCGGGAAGCTCAATCCTTTGAAATAAACCACCAGGCCTCTGATGCTCGTTCTTAACCTGATGACAATTCAAACAACGAGCCACATATGCTACGATATCCTTCTTCATTCTACGCCACCAATAATGCTTCTGCAAATCCTAATACATCTTCGCGGCGCTCGGAAGAATAGAGTACCGGGAGATATGGGCCTCCTCTAAAATCAACTCTCGGAGCCTATCCACATTAGGCACACATACTCGATCCTACAATCTCAAAAATCCATCATCATCTAAGGTAAAATGCCTAGCACCTCCGCGTTGCACCGTGTCTATAAGGACACACAAATGGGGATCATCATACTGCCAATTACGGATACGCTCCAATAATGAAGAACGAGCGACCGTGCAAGCTAACACACGACTGGGCTCAGAAATATCCAGCCTCACGAACTGATTGGCTAAGGCCTGAATATCCAAATCAAGCGGCCTCTCACCGACCGGAATATAAGCAAGACTGCCCATACTGGCTGACTTCCTACTCAATGCATCGGTCACCACATTGGCCTTCCCCAGATGATATAGAATGGTGACATCATAATCCTTCAACAACTCCAACCACCTCCTCTGCCTCAAATTCAACTCCTTTTGCTTGAACAAATACTGAAGACTCTTGTGATCCGTGAACACCTCACATGCCATGCCATATAGATAATGCCTCAAAATCTTTAATGCGTGAACTATGGCTGCTAACTCCAAATCATGAACTGGATAGTTCTTCTCATGAATCTTCAACTTCCTCGAAGCATAGGCAACGACTTTGTCATCCTGTATTAATACTGCTCCAAGCCCAACACGGGAAACATCACAATAGACGGTATAAGGCCTTGAACCTGTGGGAAAAACCAACACCGGTGCCGTAGTCAGAGCTATCTTGATCTTCTGAAAGCTTGCCTCACACTCATCCGACCATCTGAACTAGGCACCCTTCTAGGTCAATCTAGTCATCGGGGATACAATAGATGAAAACCCCTCCACGAATCATCGATAGTAGCCTGCCAACCCCAAGAAACTCTGAATCTCTGTAGCTGATGCTAGTCTAGGCCAGTTCTTGACTGCCTCAATCTTCTTTGGGTCCACTTGAATACCCGATGATGATACAACATGACCCAGAAATGCAGCTGAACTCAGCTAGAACTCACACTTGGAGAACTTGGCATATAACTGAGTATCCCTCAGAGTTTGAAGAATCACTCTAAGGTGCTGCTCGTGCTCCTCCTGGCTACGAGAATATATCAATATATCATCAATGAAAACTATAACGAATGAGTCCAAATAAGGCCTGAACACTCGAATCATCAAGTCCATGAAAACTGCTGGGGCATTTGTCAACCCGAATAATATAACCAAGAACTCATAATGCCGGTACCGAGTGCGGAAAGCTGTCTTAGGTACATCAGATGCCCTAATCCTCAACTGATGGTAGCCATATCGCAAGTCAATCTTAGAAAATACTCTGGCACCCTGAAGCTGGTCGAACAAATCATCAATCCTCGGCAGTGGATACTTATTCTTGATTGTTACCTTATTTATTTACCAATACACATTCTCATTGACCCATCTTTCTCTTGACAAATAACACCGGCACACCCCAAGGTGAGACACTAGGTCTAATGAAACCCTTCTCAAGCAAATCCTGCAACTGCTCCTTTAACTCTTTCAACTCCGGTGGGGCCATACGATATGGCGGGATAGAAATGGGCTGAGTTCCGGCACCAGATCAATGCAGAAATCAATATCCCTATAGGGTGTCATACCCGGCTGGTCTGAAGGAAAAACATTAGGGAACTCACAAACAACGGGCATGGAATCAATAGAGGGAACCTCAGTATTGGAATCACGAACATAGGCTAAATAGGCCAAACACCCCTTCTCGACCATACATCGAGCCTTCACATATGATATAACACTGCGGGTAGAGTGATCAGGAATCCCTCTCCACTCTAAATGACGCATACCTGGTAAAGCTAAGGTCACAGTCATGGCATAACAGTCCAAGATAGTGTGGTACAGTGATAACCAGTCTATCCCCAATATAATATCGAAGTCAACTATGTCAAAAAGCAACAAATCTACACGAGTCTCAAGATCCCCAATCACCACAATACAAGAACGATGGACTTGATACACTACTATAGAATCACCCACCGATGTAGACACATAAACAAGAAGACTCAATGCATCACTAGGCATGACCAAGTACGGGGCAAAATAAGATGACACATACGAATACATAGACCCTGAATCGAATAACACCGAAGCATCTCTATCATAAACCAGAACCGTACATGTAATAACCACATCTGAAGCCTCTGCCTCAGGTCTGGCCTGAAGAGCATAATATCGGGGCTGGGCCCCACCAATCTGATCTACCTCTGGGATGACCTGCTGCTGGCTGGCCTCCACCTCTGATGGTCTGAGCTTCACCTCTATGACCTCTACCTCTACCTCTGGCACCTCTACCCCCACCTCTAGCTGGCTGGGCGCGCTGTGGAACACCTGGTGCCTGAACCATGGCACGAGAACACTGGTGCTGAGAACTGCTCGGTGCTCGAGGGAAAAATCTGGTAATATGACCCGTGTCACTACAAGTGTAACAAGTCCTCGGCTGTTGAGTCTGCTGGCCCTGTCGGCCTAAATGACCACCACAGAAACTCTAAAGTGGCGGTGCATTGATAGGAGCTGGCAGTGCACTGAATGCCTGCTGATCAGAATAGTGCACGTGAGAACCACGGCCACCTGAGGCACCGTGAGAAACCTGGAGGGCTGACTGGAAAGGCCTAGAAGGCTAACACCTATCATACGAATCTCTTCCTGCAGACGAGGCACCACTGAATCGGCCTGGCTGGCGGGGTCTCTTATCTGCCCTATGACCACCCCCTTATGACAATACCATCTCAATCCTCCGGGCCATATTGGCCGCCTCCTGAAAGGATATTTCTCTCCTAGCCTCTCTAGCCATCTAGAGACGAATAGGCTGAATGAGTCCATCAATAAACCATCTCACTTTCTCCCTCTCAGTGGGAAGTATAACATGAGCATGGCGGGCCAAATAGGCCTCTCACTGGGTGACTATTATGGATCCCTACTGGAGACGCTCGAACTACCTCTAATAGGCCTCTCACTGTGTAATAAGGAGAAACTTTTCCAAAATTAGTTGCGTGAACTGCTCCCAGATAGTCTAGCTAAGCAATAATCCCTCCACCAAGTCTTGGCGGATCTAGACAACCGAAATGTAGCGAAATAAACCACATTGGTCTCAACAATACCCATGTTCTGAAGAACCTCGTAGCAGCTATCCAGATAATCTTGAGGATCCTCGATAGATGCACCGCTGAAAGTAGTAGTGAAGAGCTTGGTGAACCTATCCAACCTCTACAAAGCATCGGCAGACATAGCTGCTCCATTACCGGCCTGGGCTACCACGCTCGGCTGAGCTGCTCCAGGTGGCTGAACTACTGGAGTCTGAATCTAGGGAGCTACCTGCTCTGGAGTACGAGTAGTAGGAGTCTGGACTCCCCCTCCAGCCTGAGAAGTGGCTAGTGCTACAGGAAGCAAAGATGCTCGGGTGACACTCTCCATGAGGCCCACCAATCGAACCAGAGCATCCTGAAGAAATGGGGTAGCAATAAACCCCTCTGGAACCTGAGCTGGGCCCACCGGAACTGCTAGGGCTGGAACCTTCTCGTCAAAATCAACCTGAGGCTCCGCCACTGGTGCTGCTGCTCGGGGCTGAGCTCTGCCCCTACCTCAGCCTCTATCAAGGCCTCTGCCTCGCCCTCTACCCCTAGTGGGAGCTACCTGGGGCTCAGACTGCTGATTGGTAGATGAGGAAGCGCATGTTCTTGCCATCTGTGAAAGAATAGAGTAGAAATTCAATTAGCGTTGAGAAACCAAACCGCACGATGGAAAAGAACAAATGTGAAACTTTTCCTAACTCTATAGCCTTTGGGGGATAAATACAGACATCTCCGTACCGATCTATCATACTCTACTGAGCTTGTCCGTGAATAGTGAGACCTATGTAACCTAGAGCTCTGATACTAATATGTCACGACCCGGATTTTCCACCCTCGGGGGTCGTGATGGCGCCTACTCGTAGAAGCTAGTCAAGCCATAAATCATAAACACCTAACTATTTTATTTTAAATCCATTTTATCAATCATAAAAGCAAGTGTTAGATATTTAAATAATAGCGAAAAAATCTAAAATTAAAGCGGAAGACTTAAATTAATAAACTGAACAATAATGCGGAAATCAACATATGCCTCTACCCAAGAACTGGTGTCACATCACTCATGAACTACTAAGAGTACTAAATACAGCTATTTGAAATAAATATAACACTGTCTGTCTCGAATACAAGAGATAACAGAACATAAATGAAGATAGAGGAGACGCCGGGCCCGCGGACGCCTGCAAGGCTACCTTGGAATCTTAGTGGACTGAAGGCTAGCTCCCGAGCTACTGCTGCTGTCCGATGCCTGGATCTGTGCAAAAGAGCACAGAGTGTAGTATCAGCACAACCGACTCCATGTGCTGACAAGTGCCTAGCCTAACCCCGACGAAGTAGTGACGAGGCTAGACCAGACTACCACATAAACCTGTGCAGTTTTATATACATATACAACGTAATTAAGATACAGAGACAAGTAATTAATATGGGAGAGGGAGCATGCAATGGGGGAAATAACAATTTCAAGTGAAAGTCGTCCAGTAACGAAGGAAACAACACAACTCAGACATTAATAAAGAAACAGAAAGCAATAAGTGCAGGACATCACCCTTAGTACTTTTACTCTCATCCTCACCAAGAAATGATATGGTAAAATGTGCACGGTCTCACCCTTCGTGCTTTTACTATCTTTCCTCACATATAATCAACAGAATCGACACGGAATGGTACATCGTGCAGCACGGCATCACCCTTTATGCTTTACTCTCTTTCCTCACAATAAGCAAACCATGCACGACATCACCCTTTGTGCTTTACACTCTTTCCTCACAATAAACAAACAATGCACGTCATCATCCTTCATGATTTAACACTCTTCCTCACCCAAACAACAATCACAAACAAGAGGCAAGGGAATAAATAAAATAATGATAGATATCCCAGCAAGGGAGCACAATTAAACAATTAAATCCCGGCAAGGGCGCGACTCCAATAATCTTAATGTCCCCTCAAGGGAAAATAACCAATAAACCACAATATCCCGGCAAGGGAACAATTTAAATACTCTTTCTCTTCCTTTCACTTTTACTTCATATCTCACTTTACCACTTGAGTCAATGCTCCACAGGGATCAACCATTTCATATATGTTCATAATCGTAATATAACTTGAGCTAATGCTCCTCATGGTTCATAGGTGACAATTTTCTTTCACAAGCTTTTCACAACACTAGGAATCATAACCAAGGCAAGAAATAAAACGAAATCAAGATATTCACAATTTAAAGACTCACGGTCATGCTAGACACCAACGTATAGACACTCATCACCATGCCTATACGTCATACTCAACAAGAAGCAATTAGCAAATAAGACTCAACTCCTAGTCCCTCAAGCTAGGGTTAGACCAAACACTTACCTCGATGCCTTGAACACAACTCAAACCTCAATTATAGCTTTATCCCTTGATTCCACCGCTAATTCGCTCATATTTAAATATAAATTAATTAATTACATTAATAAACACTAAATGAATCAATCCCAATGCATGAAAATGAGTTTTCCAAAGTTTTACCCAAATAGTCAAAAATCGCCCCGGGCCCACGTGATCAAAACCCGAGATTCGAACCAAAACCCGATTACCCATTCTGCCATGAACTCAAATATATAATTTATTTTGAAATCAGACCTCAAATTGAGGTCTAAATCCCCAATTTTTGAAAAATCTAGGTTCTACCCAAAGCACCCAATTTCCCTCATGAAAATCTTTGATTTTAAGTTGAAATCATGTTAAAAGATGTTAATAAGTAAAGAAAATAAGTTAGAAATCACATGCCAATCGTTTTGGAGAAGAAAAGTTGTTTGAAAAATCGCCTCTTATATTTTTAGGGTTTTGAAAAATAAAAAATGACTGAAATCCCGTCTATTTATACCCCTCTCAGGACCCTTGTGTGCACCGCACAAAACGGACCGCGGCCGTAGAGCCCTTCCTGACACCCTGTGCGGACCGCACAAAACGGACCGTGGCCGCACAACCCTATTCCTGAAGGTACAATCTCTGCACCTTGCTATGCAGACTGCACAAAGTCGACTGCGGTCACACACCCTCCACCGCGGACCGCACAAGGTCGACCGCGGACTGCACTAGCGGGCTCAGAGATCTGCAATTTCTTTGAACCTGCAACATCTGAGATTTTAAGCCTAAGACATTCCGGAACTACCCGAAACTCACCCGAGCCCTCGGAACTCCAAATCAAGCATACATACTAACTCAATAACATCATACGAACTTATCCGTGCGATCAAATTGCCAAAAGTACATCATAAATATCGAATTAAACCTCAATGTCCAAAAATTCTTACAAACTCCATAAAACCTCAGATTTTTCAATTTAGGTCCAAAACACGTAAAACGATGTCCGTTTTCAACCAAATTTCATAAAAATAACTTCAAGCATATGTAAGACCTGTACCGGGTACCGGAACCAAAATATGAGCCCGAATACCAACACGTTCTAATCAATATCATTTCAATTTTACTTAATTTCAGAAAACTAATTTCTTTTAAAAATTTATCACCCTCGTGGGGAGATATCGGAATAAAGTACCCTGCCACTGGATTCCACAGTTTTTGTAAAGGGAGGTAGACTTCTCGGGCTTGGGACCTCGAAATTCGATTCTGGGCATACGCCCGAGTCCCATATTTTCATACAGACCTTCCGGGACCGTCAAATTAGGATTCGGGTCCGTTTACCCAAAATGTTGACCAAAGTTAAATTTATTCATTTTAACATCAAAATTTAGCATTTTTCACAGAATTTTACATTTAAGCTTTCCGGCTACGCGCTCGGATTACACACGCAAGTCGAGGCAACTCTAAATGAAAATTTTAAGGCCTCATAAGCATATGATTGATTTATTTAAAACAGGTGATGACCCCCTTTGGGTCGTCACACACTCCTAAGACTCTGTAGCAGCTACCCTAATGCAATTCGCAGTCGTGAACCACATACTAGAGGCGTCCCCCTACTCATCCAGGTCCTCACAGCCAATAACTTCTCCCTTAACTCCTGAGCCTTGTCCTTGGTCAAGTTACCCCACTTGATCTTAGGTTGCCTAAACACCGCCCTCTTCCCCCTACTCCTCTTGATCTCCACGTCCATAACTAGGAGCCATACAAGAATTATATTTATAATTTTATATTTTAAATCCCCTCTAAATTTGATATACATTTATTTAGTGGGGAAGAAAAAAAATAGAAAAGCAAAGTAGAGATATTTTATATTCCCTCTAAACTTGATATACATTTATTTAGTGGGGAAGAAAAAAAAATAGAAAAACAAATTAGAGAAAATTGACAAAAATATATTGAGAAAATTTTGGATACTAATAGAAAGAAAATAGAATCCTATTTTTTGGATGATGATTGTCGTTAGAAAGAGAGAGGATGCTAAATATATTTTACTATTTTAATAAAAATATTTTGATTGTTGGACACCAATTCTTTTAAGATAAATATTCAATTTGCGCTATCAAGTGCCACATACTAAAAAGAAAAGGCTTTCTAATGCCAATTTGTTAGATCATGTTGTTATGAAATACCAAATTTCCTTTATATTCTGACATTTAAATTAATGGGCCAAGTCCACTTAAGTTGTGTATCAAATGCATATTTGGATCAGAAGAACATAAAACCATCCTCATAGTAATCTAATAAAAATTTGTCGTGGTCACCAAAAGAAGAATCTTAGAAATGTCCAAAATAAGCCTAAATTTATCAATCTATGACTACTAATTATAAATTTATCAAAACTAGTCAAATGCATTAAAAATTAAAAATTCCATATAAATAAGGATTCTTTACCGCCAAGAAGCACGCGCAAATAGCTCTTTCCATATATTTAAGTTTGATCAGCAATATTAGATGTAAGACGGAAAGAAAATTTTTTAAATGTGGTAGCAAATAAGGTGGTGATGAAACACACACACAAAAAAAATATGATATTCCAAAAACCTATTCAAAAAGGGACATTTTTCAATGGGTATGATTGAAATTCATTGAAAACATATAGATGGGTCAATATACAAAACTTGAGGAAGATTGGAGGTGATTCAGACTAGTTTTGAGTTAAATTCATACTTAAAATCTAGTTTAAAATTTTTCGACAACATATATCAAACATGTATCTCATATGTGTCACACCTCCTTTTTTTTACCTCATCATATATGCTTTCGCACAATGCCCTGTTTTGGTTTTACTACACCCCGAGAAAGGGATATAATAACCAAAAGGGAAGGAGTTTTTCCACTTAAAGGACAGTCGGAACGGGATTTATTTATTAAATTTCAGAGTCACCACTTGAAAAAATAATGGTGTCCCAAGTCACCGGTTTAATCCCGAACCGAGGAAATTATGACTCTGCTACAGTCCGCGAATCAGAAATCCAGATAAGGAATTCTGTTAATCCGGGAGAAGGTGTTAGGCACTCCCGAATTCC
>MU706217.1:0-13826 GCA_026770625.1 Nicotiana glauca
CTCGGACCAACAAAATCGCACGACAAGAATTTCAAGAAAGTGAAGTATTTCCTAAAGGTTCTGTAGCCTCCCGAGTATAGATACGGACGTCTACGTACCGGTCCACGAGACTCTACTAACCGGCTCATGACTCATGAGACCTAGTAACCTAGGCTCTGATACCAACTTGTCACGACCCCAACCCCGGTCGTGATGGCGCCCAACCATATAGCTAGGCAAGCCTGACCATTTATCACTCACTAACCCAACCTGATAAATTACTAATGACAATTTACGAAAATTACCAGTTTAAAAATAATAAGCTAATTTTTATAATTAAAACAATACGGAGCAGACTGAAACATCTGAAGAAACACTCCCAACAAAATCTGGGGTCACAAGTCTAGAGCCTCTAACAACTGAGTAACAATTATCTGAAAATACATAAGTCTGGAATGCGGAAATAAAATCGAATATAAGGGGAGAAGTCGGGTCCTGCGAACGTCAGGCAGCTACCTCGACAACTCTGATAAAGATCTGGAAGACAGCGACTGCTTAGCTAAGCTCTGGAACACCTGAATCTGCACACATGGTGCAGGGAGTAAAGTGAGTACTTCCAACTCAGTGGTAATAGACATATATAATGGCTGAAAGTAAGAAATCCCAAAATACCACAATGTAAAGCTGAAACTATCCTCTTAGCACATTTAACACTAAGCAAAAATAAATAAATGATAGAAAGATATCAATGTATGAATGCAATGCAATGCACATGACCGCTGCGGCGTACATCCCGATCCATTGGGTACCCGCGCTCACTGTGGGGGTTCAGACTCTGGAGGGGCTCCTACAGCCCAAGCGCAATGACATAGTAGCATTCGTTGCGGCGTGCAGCCCGGTCCAAAATTAGTCAAAATATATATATGCAAGCAAGCCACACGGGCACAATCAATTACCATTTTCGATTCCATTTAACAGGTATTATAGTTTAAGTGATTAAAGCCTTACTAGATTTCTACTCATTTTTAGACAATATTTAACTCAGGACTGATGTCATGGGAACATGTTCAATATCACGAAAGCAGTGATAATAACCCCTAAGGGATTCAAATAGTTGGCTCGCAGCCCTAGGCATATAACACAATATAGAACATTTCTCGGATGAACTAAGCCATAGTCCCGTCCACAAACAACCCCGCACTCACCGTAGAGTACGTGTCTCGCCTCAATACAGCGTCACAATGTGAGATACCGGGGTTTTAAACCCTCAGGTCATCATCTACATCTATTACTCACCTCAAACCGGCCACAGACTAGTCCGCAATTCCCTTTCCTCTTGAATCGACCTCCTCGCGCGTCGAATCTAGTCAAAACCACAACGAATACATCACTATATGCTAAAGAAACATAACCCAATCGAAATTACTCGAAAAATACTAAAAATCACGAAGTTGGCAAAACCCGAGCCCCGGGCCCACTTATCGAAAAATTCCAAAATTTACATCACTGGATTCCTCGTCTCGCCACGAGTCTATGCATATCAAATTTACAAAAATCGGAGTTCGTTTTCCCCTCAAAACTCATATTTAAACTCTCTTGAGTTTTCAAGACCTAACCTCCATCTTTAACCTTTAAATCCTTGAAATTCAGTGATTAATCAATGTTTTTACACCAAAATAACATATTCCGAGGATAATAGTACTTACCTGATGAAGCTCCTTCAATTTCTCCTCAAAATCGCCCAAGAACAACCCTAGTCGAAGTCCCAAATATTTTCTTAACTTCTGAAAATCGCGAACACTATTCATTGAAATCTTTAAGCGATTTTCGCTTATGCGGTCCCGCTACCGCTTATGCGGCCAATTGACCGCTTATGCGATTCTCCCTAAATTCCCCAGGCATCGCTTTTGCGATCATACATCCGCTTCTGCAGTTTCCCTGCTACCGCTTCTACGGTGCTTTTTCCGCTTTTGCGGAACCGCTTACGCGTCCAAACTTCCGCTTTTGTGGAATTGACCTGGTCCATCGAGGACCGCTTCTACGACACCATAGCCGCATATGCGGAACCACTTCTGTGGCTCCTTTTCCGCAGATGCGGAAACAACAGAAGGCAGAAGTTCAGACCTGCAACATTCTTCCAAAATTCCCGTTTAACCACCCGATATCACACCGAGGCCCCCGGTACCTCAACCAAAAACACCAACACATACTATAACCTTATTCAAACTTGTTCCAATCCTCAAAACACGTCAAACAACTCTAACACCAATAAATACATCAGATTCAAGCTTAGTTTTCATCAAAACTTCGGAAATACGCATTCAATCAAAAACCCGACCAAACGATGTCCGAATGACTTGAAAATTTGCAGACATATCCAAAATTACCTAACAGAGCTACTGCAACTCTCAGAATTCCATTCCAACCCTCGGATCAAAATCTCACCTACCCACCGGAATTCGCCAAAATTCAAACTTAGCCAATTCAAGTCTAATTCTACACCGGACCTCCAAATTCAATTCCGATTGCGCTCCTAAGTCACAAATCATCCCCCGAAGCTAACCGAATCATCAGAATTTCCATCTGAGCCCTCTAACTAAAAGGTCAATTTTCAGTTGACTTTCCCAAAACAAGCTCCCCTTTAAGAGACTAAGTGTCTCATTTCCAACTAAAACCAATTCAATTCTATTCAACCAACTCAAATACTGATATTGAATCATAGTGAAGCATAATATGGGGGAAACGGGGCAGTAACTCACGTGACGACGGGCCGGGTCGTCACACCCCAAATCTTTATTCAAAAAGTTTAATCAAATTTCCATGAATTTAAATGTTGATTCTTCAACTAAATGGTGTTTCTAGGTCATAAGACTCACTTCCAATCAATCCCAGTCAAAAGCCTCTTTAATCCTCGTCAAAAAGCTCTCAACCTCATTTAAAAATGGTGGAAATGGACTAAACTCGCGGAACAAAAATGAGCATTAAAACTCTTCTGATAACAGGGATTTTCGCATCTACGGTCCCTTTTCCGCTTCTGCGGTAAAATTCTGCTTCTGCGGATCTTCATTTAAAAGCCTCGTCCACTTCTGCGGTCACCAATCCGCATCTGCGGACACCGCATCTGTGGATTAATGTTCACTTCTGCGGAAATGCCCAAACTCCTCTATTCGCTTCTGCGATGCCCCAACCGCATCTGCGGCACCGCAGATGCGGCTCCAAGCTAGCACCTGCAGAAGCAGCCTCTCTCCTCCAAAATTGCACCTGCGACCAATAACCCGCATCTGTGGAACCGCATATGCAGCCCTTCCTCCACAGATGCAGAAACAACAGATACCAGCAAAAGCCAGCAATTTCACCAAGTCAAAAATCATCCAGATGGCCATCCAAAATCACCCCGAGGCCCCCGGGACCTCAACCAAAAGTGGAAACCCATCCTAAAACATCATTCAAACTTGCTCCAATTATCGAAACACCACAAATAACACCAAAACCATCAAATTACATCGGATTCAAGCCTTAGTTCTTCCAAAACTTCCAAATTACGCATTTGATCAAAAACCCAACCAAAACACCTCTGAATTATCTGAAATTTTGCACACACATCCAAAATCACCTAACGAAGCTACAGCAACTATCGGAATTCCATTCCGACCCTTGGATCAAAATCTCACCTATCAACCAGAATTCGCCAAAATACTAACTTCGCCAATTCAAGTCTAATTCTACACCGGACCTCAAAAATCAATTCCGTACACACTCCTAGGTCAAAAATCATCCCCCTAAGCTAACCGAATCACCGAAAATCACATCCGAGCCCTCTAACTCAATAGTCAATATCCAGTTGACTTTTCCAAAACAAGCCTTCCTTAAAGAGACTAAGTGTCTCATTTCCACCCAAAACCAGCCCAAATCGACTCATTCACCCGAGACTCTTATAATAAGACATAAGGAAGCAGAAAATGGAAAAATGGGGAGGTAACTCACGTGACGACGGGCCGGGTCGTCACAGGAATTCCCCATATGATGTTTCTATAGCATTATCAGGCAGCAGCACATTAGTATTAGAGCAATGACAACCATTCATCCAACAGTCAGATGGATGAGCCCCAAAGACTCAGATGCAAAAAGAAATGACTATTCTACAGAAAATTAGATTCATGCTGATGAACGGTCAAAAATCCTGACACTATTTTTAAGTATCACACTAGTGTACTCAGCTTTAAAAATCCCATACAATAACTAGAAAAAATAGCATGAAGCTCTTAAAGTTTTTATTCCTTTTTGTAATTAAATGTTTAAGTGAGGAACCCAGGGCTTTGGTCTAGTAGTAAGAGTAGCACGTGATGCTTGGGTGAGGTGTACGTCATTGGTTTGGACCCTACCACAGGCAAATGCCATTGTGCATCGACTTTCAAACCATGCACCACTGGCTTTAGGGGATTTCTGGGTTATCAGAAAATGTTTGAGGGGGAGATTACCAGCAGTCCAGTGTCGTGGCATGCCACAACCTAAATGAGAACTTATATTAGATTTATGGATCATCCTGTATTGGAAAAAATTGAGTTTATATGTATTGAAGTGATTGAAAGATGATATGTCATAACACGAAGGCTGGTCAAAGAATGATGATTAGCAAAGAGGCACGCGTTGCAATAGATAAGAGCAAAGGCACAAGCAGAGGCACGAGCAGATATTCAAAAGACTCGACGCTCGTTCCTATTTAAATCCAAAAATTAAGGGGAATGAATCTGACAGCATAAGAAAGTACAGATACAATATTTAATAAGCATTAAATACCGAAAACGTTACAGAATCTGTATTAAATTACAATGATTATGTAACGTAGCATTTAATGCCTTTAATTGTCTATAGTGGCCTTATTATGACAAAGGCAAAATGTATATCTTAGAGATAACTATAAAAGGGAGAAAACTGGTTATTTGTAAGGACACGAAACACTATTGGAATATACTGATTTATTTTTCTTTCTTCTATTCATCTTATTATTAGCAAAATCAATTTCCATTATTCATTTTTTGATTATTAGTAACCCGAGTTCTTCTAAAATAAAGCTTTGATCGAAATTCCACTTTTTGGTTAAACAAATTGGTTTCATTATCGGGAATCTGATAATCTATTCTTTCTTAACCTAACCTTTTTTTACATCAACAACCATGTCAAACGTTAATGACAACAACCAAGGAAACCATCAACTCCAGGAGAATCCACAAGATGATCGCACCCTGATCCCTTTTCCATAAAGCTCCCCTCGACGGTCTCGAGAAGGCACTCCCGATGGATCTTATTCAAATAAAAATGCTCAATTTGAAAACGATGAAGCTATCAATGAAGCTTTGCAAAAGCTAATCCCTCAACAGGTCAATGAAGCTCTTGAGGCGTTTGCCAGCCAGTTACCTGTTGCACCATCAACACCAACTCCAAATAACAACACTTTTGAAAATCCTCGTTCTGGGCTTACTAATTCGGGCAGTGGTGGAATCCCCAGCGAGTCATGAGATGGAGAACCAGGTAACTTAGTTAATTGAGATTTACAAAATTTAGTATTAACATTGCAGAAACAGCTCAAGGAGCAAAGTGACCACATAGAGCAAATACCTGGAGTACCGCTTGTAATAAAATGGATAGATATGGAAAAATATTCACAACAACCTTGGAAGCCAAGTGCTGATCCCCTCCCAATTCCAAAGAAATTCAAAATGCTCAATATTCCAAAATACGATGGAACAACTGATCCATGAGACCACGTGACTGCCTTCACTACTGGCATAAAAGGCAACGACTTGACCAAACAAGAAATTGAATCAGTATTGGTCAAAATGTTCGGTGAAACACTCACTAAGGGAACATTAACATGGTATTCTCTTTTACCCAAAAATTTCATAAATTTTTTTGCTGAGCTTGCAGATTCATTTATTAAAGCACATTCGGGATCTCAAAAAGTCAAAAAAACAATGGAAGATATTTTCAAAATCAATCAAGGTGACTCGGAGTTGCTTAGAGAGCTCGTGGATAGGTTCCAGCATGAAAGAATGACGTTACCACATGTACAGGATAATTGGGCAGCTATAGCCTTCACTAGTAATTTGAATGAAAAAAGCTCAGAAGCCACGAGGCGACTCAAGGAAAGTCTTCGTGAATTCCCAGCAACAACATGGAATGACGTTTACAACAGGTATAGCAAAAAGCTAAGGATAAAAGAAGATATTATCTCACGATCTCAGAAAGAGGAAAAAGTGAGTTCGAGACGGGTGGAAACAGAAAAATGGTCCAGTAAAAACAGATACGAACCATATATGGGCCCAGCGAGAAATAATTCACGATCAAAACATGATAATTCAAGGTACGATCATAGATCGAGGAATAGAGAATCGGGCTCATCATCAAGGTTTGGGAATGATCGTAACACACGAGAGTTGTAGGAGGATGATAGAAAATCGAAGGCAAGATTTGGCGTTTATAATTTTAATGTAAGCACTTCCGAGCTCGTAAATTTTTAAGAAGCATGGGCGATAAGGTGCGGTGGACAAAGGAAATGAGATAAAATCCAAACAGGCGCAATCCTGATCACTGGTGCAAATTTCACAACGATCATGGTCATAACACGGCAGATTGTAGGTTTCTACAAGGTGAAGTTGATCATCTGTTGAAGCAAGGATATCTTACTGAATTATTCAGTGACAAAGGTAAGCAAGCATACATGGAATAGGCAGGAGCCCCCTAAATCGCCTTCTCACAAAAGGGCCGTTAACTTTATAAGCGGAGGTGAAGAAATCAATGGTGTGACGTACACAACAGCCAATAAAGTTTCCAAAGTCACAATTACTCATGGGAAGCGGGTGTGACATGTCTTAGAGGAAGAAAGTATTACGTTTGATGATGCAGATGCGGATGGCGTATTAACTACATATAACGATGCATTGGTAATATCTCTACTTGTACATGATACTAATGTGAAATGAGTTTTGATTGATCTATGTAGTTCCGTGAACATTATTCTGCTAATAGTACTACACGAGATGCAAGGTGAAGATAAATTAGTACCAAAGGCGCATACTTTGTCTGGATTCGACAATTCTAGCGTCATGACAAAAAGGGAGGTAATAGTTACTACATTTGTAGAATGAGTTGTCAAATATACAAAGTTTTAGGTTGTAGAGATGGAGATGGCTTACAATATGATTCTCGGGAGACCATGGATCCACGAGATGGATGTCGTTCTGCCGACCTTACATCAAGTTATTAAATTTCCATCACCATGGGGAATATGTCAAATCCATGGGGATCAACAAGACATCTAGGAGCATCAACTTTGTAGCATATTCAAGTACAAGAAATAAAGAAAAATAGCAGTTACAGAATCCAGTTGAGGATACCGCAACACAAACCTCAACTGAACAAGGGCGAATAGATATGGACTCAAGGCCTGATTCAATTCAAGAACCAGAGGAAAATGAAAATATCAAAACAAAGATTGAAGAACTGGAGGCTGTAGTATTATTTACACAATGGCCTGAAAGGAAAGTCTACGTAGGGGCCAATCTAAGCCAAGACATGAAAGGTAAGTTGATTGAATTTTTGAGAACTAACGTGGATTATTTTTCTTGGTCCCATTCTGATATGAAAGGAATACCACCGAAGGTAATGACTCACAAGTTAAATAAATACCCATCATATCCACCTATCCAACAAAAGAAGAGAAAGCAAGGAACTTTCAAAAATCAGGTGATTCAAGATGAAGTCCAAAAATTATTAAAGATTGGGTCTATCCGTGAGGTAAAGTATCCTAATTGGTTAGCCAATACTATTGTGGTACCGAAAAAGAATGGTAAATTGTGAGTTTGTGTAGATTACACAGAACTTAACAAAGCTTGTCCTAAAGATTCTTTTCCATTACCACATAGAGATTGACTAATTGATGCTACTGCAGGACATGAGTTGTTAAGCTTTTTAGATGCGTATTCAGGATACAACCAGATCAAAATGGATCCTATAGATGAAGAAAAAACTTCATTTATAACAGACACGGGGACTTACTGTTATAAAGTAATGCCTTTTGGTCTCAAAAATGCTGGTGCAACATATCAAAGACTGGTGACCAAAATGTTCCAAGAACATTTGGGAAAAACTATGGAGGTCTATATAGACGATATGCTCGTTAAAACTCAACATTCAGGGAATCATATATCACACTTGTCAGATACGTTTCAGATCTTGCAAAAATTCAATATGAAACTAAATCTGGAAAAATGTGCATTCGGTGTTGCATCAGGTAAGTTTTTGATTTTCTTGTTTCAAACTGTGGTATTGAAGTGAATCCCGCACAGATTAAGGCCATTGAAGAAATCCCTAACATTCTTACAAGTAAAAAAAAAGTGCGGAGGTTGACATGAAGAATTGTAGCCTTGGGGAGATTTATTTCCAAATCATCATAAAAGTGCTTTAAATTCTTTTCAGCTCTTAAAAAGCAAGATCAGTTCGAATGGACTGAGGAGTGTCAACAGGCACTTAAAAATTTGAAGACATACCTGTCAAATCCGCCGTTGCTCCCAAAATCAAAGGTTGGAGAAAGATTGCTCATCTATCTTGCTGTCTTAGAACTAGCGGTGAGTTTTGTTTTAGTTCATGAAGAACAAGATAAAAAATCTCCAATTTATTATGTTAGCAAATTATTATTAGATGCGGAGACGCAGTATCCTCAATTAGAAAAGTTTGTACTTGCACTAATCATGGCATCTAGAAAATTAAGGCCTTATTTTCAATATTAACCTATTGCCGTAGTAACTGCTTATCCATTACGTAATATATTACATAAGCATGAGTTGTCAGGTAGATTAACCAAATGGGCTATAGAATTAAGTGAATATGACATCAATTACCAGCCCAGAACCGCGATAAAATCTCAGGTGTTAGCAGATTTTTTGGCTTATTTTAGCCAAGGGATGCAATTAGAAGCAGAAAAAGAATTACAGGTGTTCAACGGGTTTAATGCAGAAATTTGGACCTTATTTATTGATGGTTCATCTAATGTAAAGGGAGCAGGTTTAGGAGCTGTTTTGGTGCCACCTACAGGTGAAACCATTCGTCAAGCCATAAAATTCCATTATATAACTAACAATTTGGCAGAGTATGAAGCTGTGATTGCATGTTTGGAACTGGCACAATAACTTGGAATTAATTAAATTGTAATCAAAAGCGATTCACAGCTCGTAGTTAACCAAATACAAGAGACTTATACAACTAGGGAAGCACGAATGCAGCAATACTTTGAAAAGGTACGGGATTTGATTACACAATTTCAAACATAATAAGTCACGCAGATACCAAGAGATGAAAATGTCGAAGCAAATGCCCTAGCCAATCTTGCATTTGCAGCAGACGTGGCAAGCAATGAAAATGCTTTTGTAATTCATTTGTTTCATTCGGTACTTGATCCAGAAAAAAGGAGGTAAATTTCAATAACTTAACCTGAGATTGGAGAAACGAGATTGTTGCTTTTTTGCAGTACGGTACCGTCCCTGAAGACAAGAAGAAAGCTCACACGCTTCGAAAAAAGGCTGCTCGATATTATTTAAAGCAAGGTAATATTTATCGAAAAATGTTTGGTGGCCCCTTAGCAAGGTGCCTCGGGCCTTCTCAAACGGAATATGTAATGAGAGAAATAGACGAGGGGCACTGTGGAAATTTCTCCCAGGATAGAACGGAATAACTATTATGTGATAGTGGCACTTCAAATCAAAGAACTTCTGCAAACTCAACAAACAAAGCAAACCACACATGACACTTATGTTTATTTAGAAAATAATGCAACAATATAGAAAAGAGAGGAGAAGATTTCAGATTTTCCTTGTCTCAAAAATGAGGCCAAGCCTCTAAATTTATAGACAAAGGAAGGGTGAGATGGAGATGTGCAATCCAAAATGTGCCTCTTCCATTTCCCTTTCACACACTTTAAAGAAAAAATACAACAATCCCCAACATGAATGGGGAATGGACATATGTGAAAAAATATGCATGAAAATACTGTGTGATTCGCAAGTAAGGATTAATCACATTTGGATAAGCAGGTTTCCCGTTGAACTTTCCATAGTGAACTTATGTCGGATATACTTGATCAATTGGTAGATTTGATATCTTTGAACCATCGATCTTTGGTGTATACCTAGACAACCATAAGTCACACAATTAATCCTTAACCGTCTTTAGTTCTCACGGTTGTGTTCGTTTCAGCCATGAACATCGCCTAGTTTCATGAGTGATTAGAGAATGGGTCTTTACTTTCACTCCCCTTAAAGCGGCTTACACTTTACACTCACATAGGTGATTTCTAAATGGGTAATCCTATGGACACATTATTTGGTCATATCCTGCCAGACTTAGCAAATCATTAAAAAGCTTTAAGCTTTATTTTCTCATCAAAAAGCCTTAATGCTTTACCTTGATTTCTGAACATTGTCTTCATCACGAGAATGGGTTGAGTTATTTGACAATGTTGAACCATCATTCATAACTTTGTTTGATCTCTTTGAACCTAGTTCTTGGGATCTCTAGTCTGCTAGGTAGAGTTACCTCCATGATGACTTGTCCTAGGCCATAGCCCCATTCCCTTCGATGATCTTTCAACTGCCTCTCTAGATAGGCCTTTTGTAAGTGGATCATGCACGTTATCTTTTGACTTTACGTAGTCAACCATGATAACACCACTAGAGAGTAATTGCCTAATGGTATTTGTGTCTCCGTCGAATGTGACAAGATTTTCCGTTATACATAACGCTCCTTGCCTTGCCTATTGCCGCTTGGCTATCACAATGTATATATATAGGTGCCAAAGGTTTGGGACAAATGGAATATCTTTCAAGAAATTTTGGAGCCATTCGACTTCTTCACCGGCCTTATCTAAGGCTGTAAACTCAGCCTCCACTGTAGAGCGGTCAATACACATTTGTTTGGACGATTTTCAAGACATCGCTCCTCCACAGACTGTTTAGAATCGGTTGAACCGTGATCTAATTTGCATCACTATACCCCTCTATTATCGCGTGATACTTATTATAGTGCAAAGCATAATTTGGAGTATATTTCAAATACTTCAAAACTCGTTTTATTGTCATGAAAGTTCAATGCAAACCTTTTACGTCGTAGACTAATACGTTTCGACTTTCGATTGCATATCAAATTATTGACTACACTTAATGTAGCAATAATATATTATAACAATAGCAGGAATGATTGGCATAGTTGTGTCCATAACCTTTTAATATATAACACATTTCGCAATCACTCCGCAATCTTCAAGCATTTATATGATATTTATTCATACGTCTACATGATATGCAATTTATAACACCTTCATTTATTAAACAGATCCAACTTCTAATGGATTTTGGTCATGTTCATACGATCGTTTATGAACGATCATGTTTATACAAGACATAGAAACACACTTTTTATGAAAAGTCACAGCCTTCTAGGTGACACCCTTTCATAAAAGAGCTAAACATTATAAATGTTCAAGAAGAAAAAAGTCATTTCTGGAAAGGATTTGTAGTTTCATCACTAGTCATCAGTAAGATTGAACAAATAATGAATTCACCGACTACCATATCAATATCCCTAAGGATTTGTGGGGTTCGAAGAATTATATCATCTAATTCTTCTAGATAATATGTACATCACGTCTTAAAATTAGCTTTTGTTATGCATAATCTAAATTCCCCCACATTTCACATGTTTCATGTGCTTTTACTATCGATATATAATCCATATATAAACAAAAAATGACTACATAATTTAGAGTATTCTTAATGTAAATACACTAGTTTGAAATTATTTGACAATATTTTCTAGTCAAATTTCACATGTCGTTGTTTGGGTGCTTGTTTTAGTCCGTAAAGTGACTTTACAAGTTGACACACCTTATTTATTTTTTAGAAACCATGAACTCTTCAGGTTGTTCCATATAAATTTCTTTTCCCAAATCTCCATTTAAGAAGGATGTCTTTACGTCCATCTGATGCATTTCAAGGCCATACACGGTGGCTAACGTTATTACCATTTGAATAGATGTAATTCTTATTACCAGTGAGTATGTGTCAAAGTAATCAAGACATTCTCTTTGTCTTAATCCTTTGGCAATCAATCTTGCCTTACATTTGTCAATAATACCATCAGCTTTCATTTATCTTCAAAAAATCCACTTAGAACCTAAAGGTTTATTTCCTAAAAGAAGATCAACCAATTCCCAAGTATGGTTATTTAATATTGATTCTACCTCACTATTGATTGTCTCTTTCCAATATTGTACTTCCGAGGAAGACAATGTTTCTTTATACGTTTTGAGGCTCATTTTCCAACAATAATGTTAGAAAATCCAGTCCAAAGGAAGTAGTTATCATTTGACGTTTACTATGTCTTGGATTTTCCTAATTCAACGTACTTTCCTTTGCTTCTTCCCGAGTTTGTTAGATATTTTACTAGATGACTCATATTTCTTTTTATATGGATAAATATTCTCAAAGAATTCAGCATTATCTGATTCGATTACCGTATTATTATTTATGTCGGTGTCATGACTCATTTTCTGAACAAGCCGAGACCGGCACTCGATCACTAAACATGACCGAGCGAACCATCTCTACTTATCAAATCTATTATAGCTCCATACTTTATATGCAACAAGGCAAGACTCTAACCAAATACTTCTGATTAATTCAAATATTTAAATAAATACACCTCAACACTTTATTCGAAGTAACTAATGAATTACTGCTAAGTTATTATAAAAAAAATCTGAATCTCAACCCAATAACTATGTCTATGAAGCCTCTACTGATAAACTGACGCACTGCTCAAGACATGAGATTTCCTGGCCAGTTCTCTAAGTAACAAAGAAATAACTAAATAAATATGACTGTAAGGAATATTCTACGACCAAAAGCGGAGCTCACCAATAGCACTGGAAGAGAAGGAAGTCCTAACTCGTAACCTGCTCGGCTGAAAATCCGGTTCCTACATTGTACCGCAAACCAACGTAGGTTCCCAAAAGAGAACGTCAGTACCATCCATTGTACTCAGTGAGTCTCAAAAATATGGGTCGAAACTTTAATAACATATACATTATGAGCAAAGGTTCTAAATGCATGTAAAACATAAAGCTTATAAGAATAATTCTAAATAATTGCATAATAAAAGTTTATGAATATTCTAAAAGAAATTCTTTTCTTTTTCTTTCTTATAAAAAAATACTTCACTTTATACTTTGGGAGTTCCAACTATTCTGACTTAATTCTATCTCAGTCCCCGTGTGATCGGCACGGGTTCGATCCCAACCTGATCAAATAGGCCCAATCCATGAGGTGCCACTCGCTTCATGGTTCTCAGCGCTTATGTATCTTACCTTAGCATGGCTAATTAAATTCCCAGCAATGAGACCCTCGGCTCGTGTGCTCCCTACTTTGGCACAAGTAGTTTTAGGAAGTCAAACCCTTGGTCAGGATCCTCGACCTGGACGATAACCCCTTCTCAGAATAAAAGATACTCCCAAAATCTTTTCTTTCTAAAACTTTTTCTTGTTACTTTTCAAGTCTAAATCCTTTCTTTATAGAACATCATGTACATGCTCATATTGGTATTCTTAAATGTAAAACATGGCATAAGAATGAAATAAACATGTAAAAAAAATTCTAAAGATTCTTTATTCTTCATAAATTTTCAACATGAAAATAGCATATAAGAATAACACAAAAATCAAAAAATTTAAGCACATAGATCATCAAAACTTTTGCTAGAACAATTCTAAGTTAATGGGTACTCACTCGCTCCAATTAAAT
>MU706217.1:15530-35237 GCA_026770625.1 Nicotiana glauca
TGTTACCTATATGCCTTGGCTATATAATCACTCATCTGCGCCTCACATTGCCTTATGATGGCAGCCTCATGTAGAGGATTCATGTCGTAGCTTCCAGCAAAGTCTCACGAGGGCATATAATCTCACAACCGTGTGGATAATTTCCCAAAGGCATAGGCCAGACCTAAAAAAGAGAGGGGAAAAAGGAGAACCTTGAAAATAGAAAAAGGGTAAAGTAAAATTTGAAAAAGGGATATCTTTAAAGAAGCATGCACTATATCGTTCATCAAGGTCAAAGAACTGTGGCTATCAATCTTAGCTCTTTCAACTGGACCAATCAAAGGCTTTAGCCATACGTCAGCTTGACCCGATTTCCTTAAAAGGTTACCCTCAGCAGGAACTTCAATGGTGGCTTGCCTCATAGCTTCACGCTTACTTGAGGAACCAACCTCAGTGCGATGAACAGTTGGAGGAGGAACTGTTGAGGGAGGAACTGTAGAAATAGTCAAAACAGCCTGGGGAGGAACTGTAACAGCCATGACCGGCAAATGAGGTATCACAGGAACCCGAGTAGAAAAAGAAGCAAGGGATGCTTCATCAGAAATCGGACCTAAACTTTCACTACCAAACCCGCGGTTAAAAAGCTGCTCAACTAAATTATGAGCAGCAGCGGGAACATCATCATCGAGGCTTCAACAGACTCGGTAAGAGGAACAAAATGAGAGGGAGATGCTTCATCATTAGAAATGATTCGTCTACGAGCTCGTGGCCTTTTTACCAAGGAACCCTCATCTTCCTCTTCTTCAGAGTCTTGGTCAACAACAGCTTTTCTTTTGATGAAGAGCCCAAAATTATCTCTAGGGCCGTTTCCAAAGAAATATGAGAATTTATGGCCGCCTCAGCACTAATCCCTCGAACAGCAAATCCTGATAAAAAGAAGGATTAAAATAAGTTCTGGAAAAAGCAATAAAAAAATTATAAAAAAAAACTCTTACCATGAGTTTTCACTTTCCAACCAAATCGTTGGGAAAGAGTCTTCCAAGATCTATTGTCACGATCCTAGTTCACTAATCGTGAACACGTCATGACGGCACCTAGTCTTCACGACTAGGTAAGCCTAACACAAATTTGCGGAAGTAACAACATTTACGAAATTTATAATCAAAAGCTAAATAACGTGAGTAATGTATACAGTTCCCGCCTGGCACATACAACTTAACACTTTAAATTCTGAAACTATCCCAAAGACCCGGAAACCCACGGGCAACACAGGATAAGAGTAATACATAACACTGCTCTAATCATCCGGAAAGTCTATAACAAGGAAGAACGGAATAGCATCTAACTAACTAAAGGGGTAGAGTGAGAGGGAGACTCTACGGTCTGCGGACGCGGGAGATATACCTCAAGTCTCCGAAATGCTCCCTGCAGCTACTGATAATGCGCCTGCGTAGAGGTACCTGGATCTGCACATGAAAAACATACGCAGAAGAGGCGTGAGTACACCACAGTGGTACTCAGTAAGTGCCAAGCCTAACCTCGGTTGGGTAGTGACAAGGAAAGGTTAGGGCCCTACTGAGGCAAAAATAATACAGAAGCAAAAATATTACAGTGTAGAAATCTGACGAAACTAATGAACGCAGCAATGTAATAAGGCAGATCAATGAAATCATAATACTACAAAGACAGAACAGAAACACAGAGTAAACACAGCTAAATTGCAAAAATGCCAACGAGGGTCTCCCAGGATACCGTCCTGTAGCCCTTTCCTCAACTGTTCAATGGATCTCCCGGGATACCATCCCGTAGCCCAATCATCAATGTGCGGGGGATCTCCCGAGATACCGTCCCGTAGTCCCAAAATAAAAGTACAGGGGGATCTCCCGGGATACCGTCCCATAGTCCAAAAATAAAAGTTCAGGGGGATCTCCCGGGATCGAACCCGTAGTCCCAAAGTAAACAAACAAGGGGGGAGCTACCGTAATCCCACATCCATAGTCCCAATGTAAATGCGTAATCACAGCCAAAAACTAACCAAGGGAATGAAGTACAAAAAATAGAGCAGCAGATAGAACTAGCCTAGCATGCTTCACGTAGTACAATTAAGCAACTTAAGCAATTAGGCAGTTAAGTCAGTCAAACATAAGCAAAAGTAATAAGCTTCAAGTAAGATACGGCAAGTAAGAAGGGAAGCTAAATATTAACAACTTAAGCAAAAACCGGATTTTTCATCAATCGGCTCAAGTACGCGCCCGTCACCTCACGTACAAGGAACTCAAATATCAAGAACAATCCTAAGGGGAAAGGTCCCCCACACAAAGTTAGACAAGCCACTTACCTCGAACTGGTGCAAAATCAGCTAAGGAACGATGCCTTTGCCACGAGTATCCGAATCCAAATGGCCCAAATCTATTCAACTCAATTACACATCGTAAATAATATTGCAAACAACTGATTCCACTATTAAAATTAAAGCTAGGGCGCGAAAATGGGTAAAATGACCAAAACGCCCCTCAGGCCAACGACTCGGAATCGAATAACTTTTGCATTTTCAGAACCCTCGTACTCTCACGAGTCTAACCATATAAAAATTTCCCAAATCAGAGGTCAAATGCCTACTCAAAATCACATAATTAAGTCTAAGAAGTTTCACCCATTTTTCCCAATTTTAGACCTTGAATTTGAATTCTCATGGTTGATTTAACTAGGTAATGATGAAATATAACTAGAAGGGATCAAAGCAACGTTACCCAATGATCTTCTCTTCAAAACCCACTCAAAATCGCCTTCTCCTGAGCTCTCAATTGATTTTCCAACTTTTGAAATTAAGCCTCGGATAAACCCTTATCAGAACAGTCGTTTCCGCTTTTGCGGCCCTGCTTTTGCGGAAGAACCAACCGCTTTTGCGGTTCCACTAAAGTGACCAGAGTCCGCTTCTGCGGACCTTTAACCGCATTTGCGGTTCCGCTTATGCGGAAAGGAGACCACTTCTGCGGTTTTCCTGAGGTGGTGCCCAATTCCGCTTATGCGAGCCGCTTCTGCGGTTTCCAAGCCGCAGAAGCGGAAATACCAGAAGATGACAAGTTCAGCTGCTGCACACTTTAGGAAATTCTACCCGATGACCATCCGAAATCATCTCGGGGCCCCCGGGACCCCAACCAAAAACACCAATACCATCTAACGCCTTATTCAAACTTGTACCAATCCTTAAAACATCTAAAACAACACCGGAAACCCGATTAAATCAAAGATTCAAGCCTAAGAACTTCAAGTTCATCCAAAACACGCTTTCGATGTGAAACCTACCCAAACCTTGCCCGAATGACCTGAAATTTTGCACACACATCCCAAATGACATGACGGAGCTACAGCAACTTCCAAAATTCCAATCCGACCCTCGGATCAAAAACTCACTACGGACCGAAAACTTTAAAAATTCAAACTTCGGCGTTTCAAGCCTAAATGAGCTATGGACCTCCAAATTACATTCCGAACACGCTCCCAACCCCGAAATCACCTAATAGAGCTAACGGAACCATCAAATTTCCATTCCGAGGTCTTCTTCACACTGTTCCGAATACGGACCATTTTCCAACTCTTAAGCTCTCATTTAGGGACTAAGTGTCCCAAAATGCTCCGAATCCTAACACCGAATGTCCCGGTAGCAGAAATGAACTTAGGGGAAGCAGTTAATGGGGGATCAGGGCGTAAATTCCAAAAACGACCGGTCGGGTCGTTACATCCTCCTACACTTAAACATTCGTTCGTCCTCGAACGAGTATAGAGAATATACCTGGAGTAGCAAAAAGATGAGGGTAGTGGCTGCGCATATCCTGCTCGATCTCTCAAGTCGCCTCCTCAGCTGGCTGACCCCGCCACTGGACCTTCACTGAAGCGATGTTCTTTGACCTCAACTTTTTGATCTGCCTATCCAAAATGGCCACTGGCTCCTCAACATAGGATAGGTCCTTGTCCAACTGGACTAAACTAAAATCCAACATGTGCGACGGATCGCCGTGATATCTCCGCAGCATCGAGACATGAAATATCGGATGAACTCCGGCTATGCTGAGAGGTAAGGCAAGCTCATAAGCAACCTCCCCAACTCGCCTCAAGATCTCAAAAGGTCCAATAAATCTCGGACTCAACTTCCCTTTCTTGCCAAACCTCATGACGCCCTTCATAGGCGAGACACGAAGCAGAAACCGCTCGCCAACCATATATGCCACATCACGAACCTTCTTGTCCGCGTAACTCTTCTGTCTGGACTGAGCTGCACGGAGTCTGCCCTGAATCACTTTAACCTTCTCCATCGCATCCTGTACCATCTCTGTGCCCAATAGCTTGGCCTCACCCGGCTCAAACCAACCCACCGGAGATCTGTACCTCCTACCATATACGGCCTTATACGGCGCCATCTGAATGCTGGACTGATAACTGTTGTTATAAGCAAACTCCGCCAGTGGAAGGAAATGATCCCATAACCCTCCAAACTCAATCATGCACGCACGGAGCATATCCTTTAGAATCTGAATAGTGCGCTCGGACTGTCCGTCCGTCTGGGGGTGAAATATCGTGCTCAACTCCACCCGAGTGCCTAACTCCTGCTGCATGGCTCTCTAGAACCGCGATGTAAACTGAGTACCTCTGTCTGAGATGATAGAAACTGGAATACCATGCAACTGGACGATCTCCCTGATATAAATCTCTGCCAACCGCTCCGATAAATAAGTGGTACACACAGGTATTAAATGAGCGAACTTGGTCAGCCGATCCACAATGACCCAAATAGAATCAAACTTCTTCACGGTCTGTGGGAGTCCAAATACGAAGTCTATGGTGATATGCTCCTACTTCCACTCTGGGATCTCAATCTGCTGTAGCAACCCACCCGGACGCTGGTGCTCATACTTCACCTGCTGGCAGTTGAGGCATCTAGACACATAGTCAACTATATCCTTCTTCATCCGCATCCACAGTAGTGCTGCCTCAAGTCCTGATACATCTTCGCGGCACCCAGATGGATAGAATACCGCGAGCTATGGGCCTCTGCTAGAATCAACTCTCGAAGATCACCGGCATTGGGCATACAAATCCGGTCCTGCATCCTCAATACCCCATCATCCCCGATGGTAACATCTCTGGCATCACCATGCTGAACTCTGTCCTGAAGGACAAGCAAATTAGGGTCATCATACTGCTGCTCGTTGATACAATCAAATAGGGTAGACCGAGAAACCACACATGCTAGAACCCGATCGGGCTCTGAAAGGTCCAATCTCATGAACTTTCTGGCTAAAGCCTGAACATCCATCGCCATAGGTCTCTCTGATGTTGGTAAATATGCCAAACTCGCCAAACTCTCCGCCCGACGACTCAAGGCATCGAAAACCACATTGGCCTTGCCCGAGTGATAAAGAATAGTAATATCATAATCCTTTCACAACTCTAACCATCTCCTCTGACGCATATTCAGGTCCTTCTGCTTAAGCAAGTGCTGCAAACTCCGATGATCAGTGTAAATCTCACAAGGCACCCCGTACAAATAATGGCGCCAAATCTTCAAGGCGTGAACAATGGCAGCTAACTCAAGATCGTGGACAGGTAGTTCTTTTCATGCACCTTCAACTATCGGGACGCGTAGGCAATCACCTTACCATCCTGCATCAACGTCGCTCCAAGTCCAACCCGTGAGGCATCACAATAAACTGTATAGGACCCCGAACCGGTAGGCAGCATCAAGATTGGGGTTGAAGTCAAAGCTGTCTTGAGCTTTTGAAAGCTCGCCTAACACTCCTCTGTCCACTGGAATGGGGCACCCTTCTGAGTCAACCTAGTCATAGGGGCTGCAATCGATGAAAACCCCTCTACAAAGCGACGATAATAACCGCCAAGCCGAGGAAACTGCAAATCTCTATAGCTGAGGAGGGCCTGGACCAACTCTGCACGAACTCCACCTTCTTCGGATCTACTCGAATGCCCTCACTCGATGCCACGTGGCCTAGGAATGCCATAGAACTCAGCCAGAACTCACACTTCGAGAACTTTGCATATAATCTCTTCTCCCTCAGAGTCTGAAGCACTATCCTCAGGTGCTGCCCATGCTTCTCCCGACTCCGGGAATATACCAGAATATCATCAATAAAAACAATTACGAATGAGTCAAGATATGGCCTACATACGCTGTGCATCAAATGCATAAAAGCTGTCAGGGCATTAGTCAACCCAAATGACATAACAAGGAACTCGTAATGACCATACCGAGCCCTGAAGGCAGTCTTCGGGATATCTGGCTCCCGAATCTTCAACTGATGGTAACCTGAGCGCAAGTCAATCTTGGAAAACACCTGTGCGCCCTGAAGCTGAACAAACAGATCATCAATACGAGGTAAAAGATATCGGTTCTTCACTGTAACTTTGTTCAACTGGCGATAATCAATGCACATACGCATAGAACCATCCTTCTTCTTCATAAAAAAGACAGGAGCACCCCATGGCAAAACATTGGGTCGAATAAAACCCTTACCCAACAATTCCTGCAACTGATCCTTCAACTCCTTCAACTCAGGAGGAGCCATGCGATATGGAGGAATGGAAATGAGCTGAGTGCCCGACAACAAATCAATGCCAAAATTGATATCTCTATCGGGCGGCATGCCCGGAAGATCAGCTGGAAACACATCGGGGAAATCCCGTACCACAGGGACTGAATCAACAGAAGGGGTGTCAACACTGACATCTCTCACATAAGCTAAATATGCGACACACCCCTTCTCAACCATACAATGAGCTTTAAGGAAAGAGATAACCCTACTGGGAGTATGATCTAAAGTACCACTCCACTCAATACGTGGAACACCTGGCATAGCCAGCGCCACGGTCTTGGCGTGACAATCAAGAATAACATGATGGGGCGACAACTAGTCCATGCCCAGAATAATATCAAAGTCAACCATACCGAGTAATAATAGATCAGCCCCGGTCTCAAAACCATGAATAGTAACCAAACACGACCGGTACACGCGGTCCACAACAAGAGAATCTCTCCAAGGAGTAGAAACATGAACGAGGGCACTCAAAGAATCCCGAGGCACACCCAAATTCAAAGAAAAATAAGAGGACACATATGAATAAGTAGAGCCTGAATCGAATAGAACCGATGCCTCTCTATGACAAACCAGAATAATACCTGTGATGACAGAATCGGAGGCAACCACCTCAGTACGAGCAGGAATGCAATAATATCTGGCCCGACCCCTCTTACGAGGGCGAACCCTATCTCCCCGTACTTCACCTCTGGCCGGTTGGGCAGGTGGGGCAGCAGTGGGAGCTGGAACTATAGCCTGAGAACTCTGAGAAACACGCTGTGGCTGAGCAGTCTGTGAAGATACACCCCTACCAAGTCTGGGGCAGTCCCTAACCATGTGACGTGTGTCGCCACACTCGAAACAAGCTCTGGAAGGACGTGGTGGTTGTGACTGACTGGAGCTAGGTCTGCTGGACTGACCTCTGGAATTACCCCGCATAGGACGCGCGCAAGAAATTGGAGGCGCGCTAGAAACTGGAGGCGCATAATAAGGCACCTGAGGTGCTGGCGGAGCTGGAGTACTACCGGCTGCTGGCAAGTCTGAATGAACAGGGCAACCAGAATAACCCCTACCATAACGACCGGCTGATGAAGTATGGGCACCAGAGTAGTGACCCGACTCTCCAGACCACTTGGCCTCCCTCTCCCCTCGCTCCCTGGCGAGCATACCCTCAATCCTCCTAGCAATTCTTACTACCTACTGGTAAGGAATATCCATCTCTAACTCTCGAGCCATGCTGGACCGGATGGGTGGAATAAGACCCTCAATAAACCTCTGAACTCTCTCCCGAACTGTGGCGACCAAAGCCGGTGCATGTCTGTCCAACCTGGTATAACGGATGGCATACTTTGAGACTGTCATAGCACCCTAGCGCAAATGCTCAAACTTCGCGCGCGATGAGTCCCTGAGGCTCTGGGGAACAAACTCCCTCATAAACATGTCTGAGAACTGGGTCCAAGTCAGTGAGGCAGACTCGACCGGACTGTCCAACTCATAAGTACGCCACTAATCATAGGCGGCTCCCCGAAGCTGAAAGGCGGGGAAAGAAATCCCACTAGACTCCACTGTGCCCAAAGCGCAAAGAATGCGATGACACTCCTCCAAAGATCCCAAGGCGTCATCTGATGCTAGGCCACTGAACACTGAGGGATCATATTTCTTGAACCTCTCTAGCCTACGCTGCTCGTCCTCGGAGACAGCTGACCCATCTCCGGGCTGTGTTGCTGGCTACAGGCGATAAAGAAATAACCTTTGGGGCTTGCTCCATCGGCACTCTCTACTCAGGAGTGCGGGCTGCGGGAGTCTGGGCCCCTCCCCCGGCCTGAGATGTGGCTGCAGCGAGGGGAAGCAACCCCGCCTGAGCCAAGGTAGTGTACATGCTCATGAACTGAGTCAGGGTCTCCTGGAGCGCTGTAGTAGTAGCTGTAGTAGGTGTACCAGGTTCCTGTGCTCCAACTGGATCTGCTGGTGGTACCTCAGTGGCAGCGCGCGCGGGTGCTGTGGCTGCACCTCGTGCGCGTCCACGACCTCTACCCCGGCCCTGGCCTCTGACGGTGGCAGCAGGGGCGCGGGTGTCTGGTCCTCTTGTGTAGCACATGTCCTCACCATCTGTGAGAGAATAGAAGACAGAAGTTTAGAATTAATGTCAAAATATCGCACGACAAGGAATTCAAAAGAAATGAAGATTTTCCTAAATAGTTACATAGCCTCTCGTGGATAAATACGGACTTTTCCGTATCGATCAGCGAGACTCTAATAAACCGGCCTGTGTCCCGTGACTCCTATGAACCTAGAGCTCTGATACAAACTTGTCACGACCCTAGTTCACCAATCGTGAACACGTCATGACGACACCTAGTCTTCACGACTAGGTAAGCCTAACACAAATTGCGGAAGTAACAGCATTTACGAAATTTATAATCAAAAGCTAAATAACAAGAGTAATGTATACAGTTGTCGCCTGGCACATACAACTTAACACTTTAAATTCTGAAACTATCCCAAAGACCCATAAACCCACGGGCAACACAAGCTAAGAGTAATACATAACACTGCTCTAATCATCCGGAAAGTCTATAACAATGAAGAAGGGAATAACATCTAACTAACTAAAGGGGTAGAGTGAGAGGGAGACTCTCCGGTATGCGGATGCGGCAGATATACCTCAAGTCTCCGAAATGCTCCCTACAGCTACTGATAATGCGCCTGCGTAGAGGTACCTGGATCTACCCATGAAAAACATGCACAGAAGAGGCATGAGTACACAACAGCGGTACTCAGTAAGTGCTAAGCCTAACCTCGGTTGGGTAGTGACGAGGAAAGGTCAGGGCCCTACTGAGGCAAAAATAATACAGTAGCAAAAATATTAACAGTGTAGAAATCTAACAAAACTAATGAACGTCGTAGTGTAATAAGGTAGATCAATGAAATCATAATACTACAAAGACAAAACAGAAACATAGAGTAAACACAGCTAAATTGTAAAAATGCCAACGCGGGTCTCCTAGGATACCGTCCTGTAGCCCTTTCCTCAACTGTTCAATGGATCTCTCGGGATACCGTCCCGTAGTCCAACTCTCATATCAATATCAAAGGAGATCCCGGGATACCGTCCCGTAGCCCAATCATCAATGTGCGGGGGATCTCCCGGGATACTGTCTCGTAGTCCCAAAATAAAAGTACAGGTGGATCTCCCGGGATACCGTCCCGTAGTCCCAAAATAAAAGTGTAGGGGTATATCCCGGGATCAAACCCGTAGTCCCAGAGTAAAAAAACAAGGGGAGGAGCTACCGGAATCCCACATCCGTAGTCCCAATGTAAATGCGTAATCACAGCCAGAAACAAACCAAGGGAATAAAGTACGAAAAATAGAGTAGCAGATAGAACTAGCCTAGCATGCTTTACGTAGTACAATTAAGCAACTTAAGCAATTAGGCAGTTAAGTCAGTCAAACATGCTTTCCTAGCCTAGCACAAGTAATAAGCTTCAAGTAAGATAAGGCAAGTAAGAAGGGAAGCTAAATATTAACAACTTAAGCAAAAATCGGATTTTTCATCAATCGGCTCATGTACGCGCCCGTCACCTCACATACAAGGAACTCAAATATCAAGAACAATCCTAAGGGGAAAGGTCCCCCACACAAAGTTAGACAAGCCACTTACCTCGAACAGGTGCAAAATCAGCTAAGGAACGATGCCTTTGCCATGAGTATCCGACTCCAAATGGACCAAATCTATTCAATTCAATTACATATCGTAAATAATATTGCAAACAACTGATTCCACTATTAAAATCAAAGCTAGGGCATGAAAATAGGTAAAATAACCAAAACGCCCCTCTGTCCAACGGCTCGGAATCGAATAACTTTTGCATTTTCAGAACCCTCGTACTCTCACGAGTCTAACCATATAAAAATCTCCCAAATCGGAGGTCAAATGCCCACTCAAAATCACATAATTAAGTCTAAGAAGTTTCACCCATTTTCCCCAATTTTAGACCTTGAATTTGAATTCTCGTGGTTGATTTAACTAGGTAATGATGAAATATAACTAGAAGGGATCAAAGCAACGTTACCCAATGATCTTCTCTTCAAAACGCACTCAAAATCGCTTTCCCCCGAGCTCTCAATTGATTTTCCAACTTTTGAAATTAAGCCTCGGATAAACCCTTATCAGAACAGTCATTTCCGCTTTTGCGGTCGCGCTTTTGTGGAAGAACCAACCGCTTTTGCGGTTCCACTAAAGTGACCAGAGTCTGCTTCTGCGGACCTTTAACCCCATTTGCGGTTCCGCTTATGCGGAAAGGAGACCGCTTCTGCGGTTTTCCTGAGGTGGTGCCCAATTCCACTTATGCAATGAAGAAGCCGCTTATGCGGTGCCGCTTCTGCGGTTCCCAAGCCGCATAAGCGGAAATATCAAAAGATGAGACGTTCAGCTGCTGCACACTTTAGGAAATTCTACCAGACGACCATCCGAAATCATCCCGGGGCCCCCGGGACCCCAACCAAAACACCAATACCATCTAACGCCTTATTCGAACTTGTACCAATCCTTAAAACATCTAAAACAACACCGAAAACCCGATTAAATCAAAGATTCAAGCCTAAGAACTTCAAGTTCATCCAAAACACGCTTTCGATCCGAAACCTACCCAAACCTCACCCGAATGACCTGAAATTTTGCACACACATCCCAAATGACATGGCGGAGCTACAACAACTTCCGAAATTCCAATCCGACCCCCGGATCAAAAACTCACTATCGGATCGGAAACTTCAAAAATTCAAACTTCGGCGTTTCAAGCCTGAATGAGCTACAGACCTCCAAATTACATTACGAACACGCTCCCAACCCCGAAATCACCTAACGGAGCTAAGGAACCATCGAATTTCCATTCTGAGGTCGTCTTCACACTATGCCGAATACGGACCATTTTCCTACTCTTAAGCTCTCATTTAGGGACTAAGTGTCCCAAAACGCTCCGAATCCTAACACCAAATGTCCCGGCAAAACAAAATAGCACAAATGAACTTAGGGGAAGCAGTTAATGGGAGATCAGGGCGTAAATTCCAAAAACGACCGGTCGGTTCGTTACATCTACCCTCCATTGGGGTTGTATTCAACAACTTTCCTACCCGACCACGGAAATTAGGAAATTCATCAACAATTCCATGGTTGCTGGGAAAGAAAATTAAAATTTGGATAATGATCATCAAAATTAAGGAAAAAAGGTACGAGAAATTTATTAAAAAGAAAACTCACGTGAAAAATTCCACTTGTCAGGGAAGGGAACATTTTCATCACCCACTAAACCAACAGTGGGGGCAGCAACAAACCTGGCATACCAGCCACGGTCTCTGTCATCTTCTGGACTGACTAGAACTCTTTTTCTCCTTGCCACTAAAGTAAAAACACCTTGGCGAAAGAGTCTGGGAGAGTAAAGGTGAATTAAATGGGCAAAACTGAAAGGCACACCAGCCATATTAGTCAAGTGACTCAAACAAGCAACAACCCTCCACACTATGGGACCAATTTGACCTAACCAAACGTCAAAAAAATGACAGAATTCGAGGATAACAGGATCAATAGCATGTTTGAAACCTAATATGAAAGGGTATGTATATACAAAAGAAAACCCAATTAAATAGGAGATGATTCTTTGATTCGCATTGGGAATTATAATAGGGAAGTCATGAATGGCAGTCTTTACAAACTAAAGAAATCAGACCTTCAGTGATCTGAGTTGGGTAGATATCAGCACGATCCAAAGATGAAACTTGGTTTCTAAGGGGCTCTCTATCATTATAGAAAGATAGTTCCGCAGGAACTACTTCCTCTATTGAAGGTTCACGAAGAGGTTCAGAGGGTTCCTTACCTCTAGAAGAAGACCTCTGAGAAAGAGAACCTCTGGTTCTAGAAGAAGGACTGGAACTAGATGAAGGAAGAGAAGAACTACGTATGGATTAAGACCCTAAATTACGTAGTCTACCTCTTCTTTTGCTCCTTCTAGGGGAAAGCGGAAAGTTATCAACTATGGGACTCTCCTAGGGTTAGGGTTTGATGAAGACATGACAGTACGAGGAAGATGAAGAACGAGAATTGAATATTCTGAAAACTTTACGAGGAGGATGGGAACAAGAATTGAATATTGTGAAAAACTTTGAACTTTATGTGAGAAAGACAAAGATGAAAACTATATTTATACTAAGAAGCAACCGTCAAAGGAAAAGGTGCAATGATGGAAAGATCATAATGAGAAATGTCGCTTCATAATTGGTGAAGCCGTAAAAGAGCCTTAAAAAGCGCTACAAAGTTGCAGAACCAATAAAAAGATTCCACGTGTAATAAACATTAAATGGAGGTGACAATTGAAGCGTCGATTCTATAATAGCATTAATGGCGGCAAATATTCCCGCTTTAATAAAATCCACTTCCCAAATATTCAATTGATGAATAAATGGCAAGTGGGGGGACTATCTGTATTGGGAAAAATTGAGTTTATTTGTATTGAAGTGATTGAAAGATGACATATCATGACACAAAGTCTGGTAAAAGAATGATGATTAGCAAAGAGGCACGAGTTGCAACAGATACGAGCAGAGGCACAAGTAGAGGCACGAGCAGATATTCAAAAGACTCGACGCTCGTACCTATTTAAATCCAAAAATTAAGGAGAATGAATCTGACAGCACAAGAAAGTATAGATCTAGTATTTAATAAGCATTAAATACCGGAAACATTAGAGAATCTGTATTAAATTACAATGATTATGTAACATAGCATTTAATGCCTTTAATTGTCTATAGTGGCCTTATTATGACAAAGGCAAAACATATATCTTAAAGATAGCTATAAAAAGGAGAAGACTGGTCATTTGTAAGGACACAAAACACTATTAGAATATACTGATTTATTTTGCTTTCTTCTATTTATCTTATTATCTGCAAAATCAATTTCCATTATTTATTTTTTTGATTATCAGTAACCCAAATTCTTCTAAAATAAAGCTTTGACCGAAAATCCACTTTTTGGTTACACACACCCACCAACAGAACTGCTGAGTGCTGACAAAAGACTCAAAACTAATCCTTTCAAGTAAAGTTTTCAATCTTTACCAAGTGAGCTTCTATGTGAATAAAGAAGAAAATTATCTTGGAACTATGAATTTGCACATACGGTGTTAAAGAGAACTGACGTTGTACGATCATAAACTGGAAAATATAGAAATAGAACAAACTAAAGGAATACACAGAAACTTCAGGGAAACAAAGATGTGGAAATCCTCCCATCAGTTCCTTTTTCAAGAGCAAATCAATCTGCTTTAAATTAGGAGATCATTATAAGAACAAGAGAAGCACAAAAAGCTGATTTGTTTATTGAATCAAAGCAACCTTTAAATACAAGAGTGAAAAACCAATTCCCTAAATTAACTCCCCTTGAAGAGGAGGACTAAACTACTTTCTAAAAAAACTCCTTGAATAAGGAGATTTATTTGAGAAAATAAAGGACTAACAAAATCCTAACTACTAGCTAAAGAATTGGTCAAAGCAGTAAAGTAGTTGGTGGTTAACTTATGCTCTAATACGCCCCCCTCAAATTAGGCAGTGTTTAACTACGCCTGGCTTGAATAAGTATCTGTCAAAGGCTGGCTTTGGTAGCGCTTTGGTGAGCGTATCCGCGAGCTGATCTGCAGTCTGAATATGAACAATGCGAACTTGATTCTGTTGGACTTGCTTGCGAACAAAGTGAAAGTCACTCCAATGTGTTTCATGCGGCTATGGAAGACTGGATTTTCGCACAAATAAGTTGCACCAACATTGTCACATTAAATGGTTGGTGCTTGTGGAATTGAAACAAGTAGTTTATTTAGCAGATTCGTCACCTAATTTGTTTCAGAAAGTGCACTTGTAACTGCTCGATACTCTGCTTCAGTTGCTGAGCGAGCAATTGTTCTTTATTTCCTGGATGACTAGCTCACACGATTTTGCCCAAAAAATAGTATATAAGCAGTAGTGGAGGCTCGATCACTCGCACCTCCAGCACAATCCGCATCAGAATACATGTTCAACTTGAAATCATTATCTCTTTGAATGCGAAGACCAAACTAAATTGTTCCTTGAAGATACCTGAGTACTTGTTTGAGTGCTTTCCAATGTACTTTAGATGGGGAGTGCATAAATTGAGACAAATTGTTCACAGAGAAACTTATGTTTGGACGAGTGAACGACAAGTACTCTAGTTTTTCAAGAACTCTCCAGTAGCGAGTGGCATCAGTTGGTTTTGCTCCATCATTTTGTTGAAGTACTTCACTGGAATTTATTGGAGTTTTCGTGAAATTTCCGTCTTTCGTATTTTCTTTAGAGAGGATTTCACTAATGTAATTGGATTGTGATAGATTAATTCCGTCTACAACACGAAGCACCTCAACTCCGAGGAAAAAGTTAAGGTTTCTGAGATCCTTAATGGAAAAATGGCTAGCAATACAATAGATAGCCTGATTTACATATGAGTTATGGCTCCCAGTGATGATTATATTGTCGACATAAACTAGCACATACAACATTTTGTTCGACACTTTGTGAATGAAAAGCGATGCATCACATTTGGACTTGCCAAATCCCAAATAGAGAAGGAACTTCTTAAATTCATTGTACCAAGCCCGAGTAGCTTGCTTGAGTCCGTATATATCTTTCTTTAGGAGAATATATGTGAGGGGAACTGCTCATTTTCAAAACATGGAGATTGGACCATTTAGACTTCTTCTTCTAGGTGACCCTGCCAGAATGTGTTGTTGACATCAAGCTGACGTATGGGCCAATTCTGCTGGACAACACTCGAAAGCACCAAACGCACATTAGTCAATTTGACAACTGGACTAAATGTAATATGAAAGTCAATTCCATGGCGTTGTATAAAACCCTTTGCAACAAGACAAACCTTGTAGCGATCGATTATCCCATCAGCTTTTCTCTTTAACCTGACTTGCAAGAAACAATGTTTTTTATAGGGTCATGTGGTACCAATTCCCATGTTTGATTATACAATAATGCATCAAATTCACTTTTCTTTGCTCTATGCCACTCTGGGTGTTTGTTAGCTTGTTTAAAACTGGTTGGGGTGATGGTAGGGGATAAGTGAGCCATAAAGTCAAGGATTGCTTTTGGTTTGTGAATGTTGTTCTATGAATTGGAGGGAGAGAAGGTGGTTGTGATTCTGTGACAGGAAGGTTGTGAGGGTTGCGAATTGAGACAGTGGTACGAGCAGCAGTGGTTTGGCCAGTAGATGTCATTTTAGGCGTTCTGCGACTGTATACAATTGGAAAAGATGGTGATTAAGGATGTGGGACTGAGGTGAATGGTTGTTGAGAATATATAGGTATTGAGGAAGAAGGTGGTGATAATGTACGTACTGATTGTGGAGGAGAGTAGATATTTGAATTTCTTGGGATAATTGTTGGGGATGGCAATGGAAGATAAGATTGGGTATCATTAAGATCAGGAGGAACAACAAAATTAGTAGGAGGAGAAGTCGAAGACATACCTATAGTTGCAGATTATGTTGGAGCGCAGGCAGAGGAGACGATGTCTTTGTGAGCGCTGGTTTCTATATTTGGGATAAGTATAGGGTTGGGTAATTCACTTATTATGGGAGGAGAAAAAATAGAAACTTTTGTTGGGTTAGTTCCAATTAGGTTTTCCCACGCAAGTGTTTCAAAATTCAAGAAAATATTTGTAAAGATATTCTCAAAAAGGAAAATTATTTTCAATTTTTTTTCACATCTCGAGATAAATATATTTTGGAAGGATAGTAATTTCAAGACCCAAACAAGGGTAGTATAGGAATTTCATAGCTAAAAGAATACCCTAGGGCCTTCTAGAAGGGGGCGCTAGTGTAAGTTTTCTGCATTTTAATGCAGTAACTTGGGTAACAAGCCATAAAATTAGGGATTAAGGTCCAATTTCTGAAAATAAAAAGGGGGGAAAATGAGTAAAATTTCTAGAACCTTCTACCCCCTTTTATGCCTATAAAAGGCATGTCTAGTGCCTTGGATTAGAAGTTTTAGAGACCCCTGAAAATTCCCAGATTTCCCAGCCATCAAAATTCCCTCTCAAAGCTATTTTTCTCCAATTTTCACATTAGCATTTTGAAATCAAAACTGCAAAAATCCAAAAATAGTAGAAAAATAGGAAAAACCAAAAACATTTTACTATTTCATTGCCTAGTTAGCTCATTTTCAGTTCTACCTGAATCTCTTCATTTCTGCTCTAATTCTGAGTTTTTGCAAGAATTCAGAGGTAGTTAGTGAAGGTTCAGAAACATTTAAGTTCAGTTTCGAAGGCATTTGGGTGCATTTTGAGTCATTGTGCTGTTATTCAAGTTTATTTGGGTCATTTGCTGTTGCTTTTGGTCTTCTGTTGAAATTTCCTGGTTGATTTGGGTTTGAATCATTCCTATATTGGATGGTTGTTGCTGTGTATCCTGATGCTATCAAATTATTCTGTTGGAATTTGTTACTATTGCTGTTCATCTTCGTATTCTTCTTGTATTTTGACATCCAGGTACACATCTCGAGACTTCACTGATGTAGCTTTATCTGTTGAGATGTGAAATGAAATTAAAGATACTTTCTACTGTGGCTTTGTGATTTTAGTGGCCCTGCCACATCTTTGACAGTAGTGACTTAGTTGATTGATTTGTTGTGACTAAACTCTGTAATAATTCTAGACTGGATTATTAAATAGTATACTGTTAGATTAATTAGATGCAGTCCATGTGTGTAGCAATTTAGTTTGGTTTGGCTTATGTTGATAGTATAATGCAGAGTTTTAATAGATCTCTATGTGTACCCAATCGCCCTTTTGAATTGTTTAAGTTGTTGCTTATCTGGCAATAGTTTCTCATATAGTCAATATCAGTGTGGTTTAGCATTTATTTCCGCCGTTTTAAAGAAGAATTAGAAACAATAGGATTTGATTTCGAAATGAAGTAATAATTGTAGGTTAATGGTTTAGTTGAACTGAATATGTACCATTAATTGGACTGTTGGGACTTTTAGCCACTTCATAATTTAATTCCTTACTTTGCAATGTGCTTTTAAAGTCAGAGGTTAGTCATTACATTGATTAGTAAGTTGTTTAAGAGTTCAGTACTATCAAATTGCCTAATTAATTTAGAATTGCGGCTTGTCATCTGATGTTATTAACGTCAATACCACACAGGGGGGGGGGGGATTTGTGTGGTACCTAATTTTCGCGTTAGAAGAACCTGGTTCTTCTAAGTGTTCTAACTACAGCAGTTTGCGGAATAATAAGTACTGAAAGTAAAGTGCACAGAGATTTTTACGTGGAAAACACCTGGCTCAAAAGGTGAAAAAACCACGACCTACTACTCAGTAGGATTTTCCCAAACTCCACTAAATCACTGAGCCAAAAACTGCATTTACAAAACTCTTTGTAAACCTAAGGATTAACTCTAATCCCAGTGTAGCACACAACCTCAACTGTTGCGACACCTTCAAGTTAACTCTAACTTGAATACTCAAAGTACCTAATACAATTGCTTCTAAGAAAGCTGAAAGGTACAATATTAAAACCTACTACAATTGAACTAGACTTAGAACAAACACAATGATGAAACTGGTTCTTCTATCTTAGTTCATGTAGCTTCAGACGTGCACACTTGTATCTCGCATATATTGCTTGCAAATCAGACTTGCTCTTTTTGCTCTCAAATATGCTTAACTTCTGCGTATGTGCATTACCTGTAAAAGAGAACAACTTGGTTATTTAATAGATTAGCAGCTAGAGTTCGATCGAGACTCCAATGCTTATCCTTAGTCGATTTGAGTCCTTAACCAATACAAACTCCCATCCGTATCCTAGCTTAGGATTGTGTTCTCTTGTTATAAGGAGATTGTCCGCCTTTGAACTCAATGCAACCTTTTCGATTCCGTTCAGAAGACATTTGCTGCGCAATCTTCAATACATATCTTCCTCACGTGCCTTCCATGTGCAATGGTTATGACTAACTGTGTCTCTCAAGATGGACCAGGTTCTTCCCTGAGTTCATTTGTCNAAAATATCATCACTTAGAAAATTTTCAATTTGTCTTAAAGGGCCAGAATAAGTTAGGTCATAAACATCACTAGTTCAGATAATGAATTTAAGCACAATATCTTCCCCCCTTTTGGCATCATCGAAAAGTTGCATAACTAATGTGAATCCCAGTAATTTAATTAGTACTCATGGCCACTGGGGCAACTGCAAGTGAACACATTCTTTAGTGAATCAAAAATCAACTCATCAAAAATACCTATTAAGAACAAAATTAACAAAAAGCAAAAAAAGCTGCATTCATTGATTAGTGGGGTGTTTCTACACAACAGTCCACAAAAAAGAAAAACAAAATTACCAAACCATGAGCAAAAGATAAACAGATAAAATCCCAAACTGGGTCACTAAGGGGGGTTCTAGACTGGTGGTGTGGAAGATGAGGTGTTGGGTGAAACAGGTGGTGGAGTACCAGGGTTGTCTTGGGGATTTGTCATGGTGAAAGATTTCTGAAAACCCTAAGAAGATTTTGAATGTGTGAAGAACGTTGGAGTGTTTCAGAAACGAGATAGAGAGAGGATGATCAGGGGTTTTGTAAAGAATGACGGTTATGGAGTAAATTTTTGGGGTTTTAAAGGGGATAATGATTACTCAGAACCTGCAGCCTTTTCAGAGATCACATAGAGGTCTAGTCAATTTAGAGTTCCGGTCTCCTTAGAGATTAATTATAATTGCTAAAATTTAGGAGAAGGTTCCGTTACATTTAGACTTCTAGTTTTAATAAAACTGGTTCAATTTGCCCAACAGATAGAATTGTTAGGACGTTTGGTATATCTAGGACTCTTGCTCACGATTGATAATTAAATTTTTCTAATTGTGCAAAGAATAGAAACATACCTGAACTTTCTCATGAGCATAATTTGATGAACCAGGTTCTTCAAATGAAACTTTTCTTGATTTTGCCTCAAATGCCAAAATGGAAAACTTGTAAGAGATTAGTGAGACGCATAGATACATGTCACAAGAGTATACTATTTACAGTATGAAACTGAGTAGGAATTAGTCTAATATTCACAATAATTAAGGACTCCT
>MU706217.1:38796-48936 GCA_026770625.1 Nicotiana glauca
TGGTATACATCTCTTGGATAGTTTCTCCATCCTTCATAGTAAAATTCTCATATTGAGAATACAACTGTGTTCCTCTTTACCTCTTCACCTGAGGTGTTCCTTCATGAGCCACTTGTAAAGTGTCCCAAATCTTCTTGGAAGTAGTACAACCTTGAATCCAGCTGTACTCATCAGGATCAAGTCCACACACTAGCCATTTCTTAGCTTTAGCATTTTTCTTCCATTTCCTTAGTTCTTCAGCAGTACAATCTGCTCTTGTTTTTGGAACATCCAATCCTTCAGCATTCTTCTTGGTTATGGCTAAATGACCATCAGTGATGATATCCCAAAGCTCATAGTCTTCGCCCATGATATGGTCCCTCGTTCTGTTTTTCCACCAGGAATAGTAGAGGCCATTGAAGAGAGGAGGCCTGGAAGTGGATTGCCCTTCCCAGTTCCCAGGTGGTGCACTCATGTTGATCTTTTCCTAAGGTGTTAACCTCTTCAAGGATAACCCGCTCTGATACCAATTGATGTTATTAACGTCAATACCACACAAGGGGGGGGGTGATTTGTGTGGTACCTAATTTTTGCGTTAGAAGAACCTGGTTCTTCTAAGTATTCTAACTACAGCAGTTTGCGGAATAATAAGTACTGAAAGTAAAGTGCACAGAGATTTTTACGTGGAAAACACCTGGCTCAAAAGGTGAAAAAACCACGACCTACTACTCAGTAGGATTTTCCCAAACTCCATAAATCACTGAGCCAAAAATTGCATTTACAAAAACTCTTTGTAAACCTAAGGATTAACTTTAATCCCAATGTAACACACAGCCTCAACTGTTGCAACACCTTCAAGTTAACTCTAACTTGAATACTCAAAGTACCTAATACAATTGCTTCTAAGAAAGCTGAAAGGTACAATATTAAAACCTACTACAATTGAACTAAACTTAGAACAAACACAATGATGAAACTGCTTCTTCTATCTTAGTTCATGTAGCTTCAGACGTGCACACTTGTATCTCGCATATATTGCTTTCAAATCAGACTTGCTCTTTTTGCTCTCAAATATGCTTAACTTCTGCGTATTTGCATTACCTATAAAAGAGAACAACTTGGTTATTTAATAGATTAGCAGCTAGAGTTCGATCGAGACTCCAATGCTTATTCTTAGTCGATTTGAGTCCTTAACCAATACAAACTCCCATCTGTATCCTAGCTTAGGATTGTGTTCTCTTGTTATAAGGAGACTCTCCTCCTTAGAACTCAATGCAACCTTTTCGATTCCGTTAAGAAGATATTTGCTGCGCAATCTTCTATACATATCTTCCGCACGTGCCTTCCATGTGCAATGGTTATGACTAACTGTGTCTCTCAAGATGGACCAGGTTCTTCCCTGAGTTCATTTGTCAATCTTCAAAACTTCAACTGAACTTGGGCCAACATCATCAGTGCATGAGCTCGATATGGCACAGTCGCCTAGAATTTTCCTATAATTGCATATCCATAATTCCTGTGTGGGGGCTAGATATTGAGTTGAGGCACTGGTGCCCGCTTGGGTTTGCCTTCTGCGTGTATTGGGCCCAAATGATTTCCTTTCCAAGGAGATGATATCGAGGCCCAGTAGCGCTACAACAGTATTATAAAGCAAAAATGTTCTTTTCCCTCTTTTTAGGCTAAACCTTTAAGGCCCAAAAAAATTGTCAAAAGTTATTAAGATTATATAGGAATATGGGGATTAATTTGCAAATATAAACTTGGGTTTCGAATTAGGTTGCGGGTTCAAATTAAGAGGGTCTTCCCTTTTGTTTGAATTCGGACTTGAATTCAAGGCTTGAATTTATAAATGTAAATTAATTAGCCTTTGTAGAGACAAATAAAAAAATAGGAAAATCGTAGTTGCTTTAGGTTGGCCTTTAATAAAAAATGAGATGAGCCTCGCCAAACAAAACCCATAAATTGCGAGGTCCTCATAAATTGTCTATATAAAATTACTTAGAATTTGGGGCGGGCCATTTAGCAAATTTTTCGGCTTCCCACAAAGATAATAACCCGTTAGTCGCTTTAGGCGCGTACTTTAATAATATTACCTTCCTAAATACGGGTGTGCATTTCATGCAACCCAAATCCAAATCCAAAAACGTTGAATAAGAATGTGTTGAGGATCCGGGTGCATTTCATGTGACGTGATCCAAAAATACATTTTTTAAACAATGTTCACTTTCGTAAAAAATAGTTAAAAGCGGTAAATAATTATGAAATTGCAATATGGTTTGGAACATGTATAAAAATTAGATTTTTAGCCATTTATAATAATTTAAGCGACCGTGCTAGAATCACGGGATCTGGGGGTGCCTAATACCTTCCTTCGGGTCAACAAAATTCCTTACACAGAATTTTTGGTTCGCAGACTCCAATTGGGAAGTCAAAATTTTCCTCGATTTGGGATTTATGTTAAACCGGTGACTTGGGACACCAAAAGCCAAACCTATCCCAAGTGGAGACTCTAAAAAAAATAAATAAATAATCTCATTTCGAATAATGTCACTTTAAATGGAAAAACTCCATTATACATTTATCCTTCGGGGTAGGTGTGTAAAAAAGGAGGTGTGACAGCTCTGGCGATTCTGCTGGGGATACGAACCCAGAATTTCGATTCAAGGTTCAAGAATTCGAGCTTAGTACAATTGTTATATTTGGCTTTATCTGATTTTTTCTACATGCTTTCATGCTATATGTGCTAAATGCTTTATCGCTTTGATATTTTCTTGAACTGTATATATAAACTGTCGCGAATCCCTTTCTCTTTCTGAGTCTTATACATCATGGAAAAGGGTGTACTTCGTGTAGCTTCTCTTCTGTTTAGAGTCTTTCCCAAAACGAGGTTTGGATTAGTTGTTAAGCCGGCGGAGCTTCTGTATCCTCGGTACGCTGCCTCCCCCTCGGCTCGAGTTGTCCGCTCGGGTAAGCCAGGTCTAGACCAATAAACCTAGGGCTTAAATCTAGAAGAACAAAACCTCATGCTGGATCCCTAGTAGGACGTTTGTTTGCATCATGTGCATTTGACTTAGGGGACTCAACACAGGGGTTGGATCCGTCGAGGACAGGTAACCTAAAAAAAATTGACCATCTTGATGCATCTTACTTGCTACGTGCGCATTTATTTGCTCGGCCTTGCATGTTGACTGGCTTGTATATAATGAGTGAAAATTGTGAAAATAAGCAGTGTTAGGACTAAGTGAGGGTGACCATTTGTTTTGAAAAAACCCAATGCCCAAATAGTACCGAAATGCTGCCGGATTTTTGAAAAAAAAAACTAAAAAAAAGGAAAGAGAAAAATAAAAAGAAAAATTGTTGTTCAAAAATAGTTTTGATTTTGGCAAATCTGACCGAACTACGCTGGTTTGATTCTCACCGGATGTGAGATACGTAGGCAACCCTCATCGGGTCCAACCACCCTTTTGCAAAAATAGCCAAAAAATACCAAAATTTTAATTTCTGTTAAATAAGTCGGGTGATGTCATTCTTGTTTTAAAATAAGTCGAATGTCCCCAAAGGATGCCAGAAAGCTGTTTTTGCAAGAACAACCACCCTGAGTCATTTTTAAATGGTTTGCGGGCACAGCCTTAAAATATTCCTCCCAGAAGTGCTGAAAGGCCGTATTCGCAAAACCAAATCATTGTCTTGTTAAATAAAGAATTTTGCAAAAATAGCCAGTTTTCAAAATAAGTCATTAAAATTCCCTTTTTAAATAAACGTACAGGATGACTTCAAATAACATCGAAGCCTTCTCAGTCCTGAGTGAGATCCCCTTGAAACTCCATATGTGGTGGCATGATCTAGGAAAAGGAAGTAGAGAGACTGTGGTCAAGATTTTGGGCGGTCTAATTGATCTACTGAACATCAAACCGAGGAAAGATATCATTGAGGCACTAATACCATTTTGGGACCCGACCCGTAACGTATTCTGGTTTTCAGATTTTGAACTCACACCTACCTTAGAGGAGATTGCGGGATACGCGGGTCTCACCGGGAACCTTCGAGGCAGATACCCATTGGCTCCACGACCAGTAACCCTTCATAGGTTTTTGGATTTGTTGAACATCAGCCGGGATATTCAAGACCCGCATCTGGCAGAAGGGTGTTGTACATTGCATTTCCTATATCACCGGTATGGTAACCCAAAAGGTTTCGAGAAGCCTAACACTGGCTTGACACATGCCGGAAATAAAGACAAATGGGAAGCTCGATGGGGATTAGCCTTTATGGTAGCCTTTTTGGGAGTGGTGGTTTGTCCGAGAAACGATGGTCACATAGACCTCGGCCTGGTAGGGATGCTAGATGTTGCCATGAAAAAACCTACTAGCACAGTGGTTCCTCTGATCGTAGCAGAAATATACCGAGCTTTGACCAAATGTCGTGAAGGCGTGAAATTTTTTCAAGGTTGCAATTTGCTCTTACAGTTATGGATGCAGGAACACCTCTGTCACCGCACCGGCTATATGAACTACGGTTTAACTGGGCTGAGTTGTATTGCAGAATTTGGGACCCGGGTGACAGGTATTGAGTTCCCTGAGGGTACTGAGGCCTGGTCATCATACTTAAGATCCCTGATCGCAGATAAAGTCGAATGGGCTTATGGTTGGCTCCCTGCTACTGAAGCAGTATACACATCAGCAGAGGTCCCCTATATTCTTTTGATGGGTATCCGAAGCATACAGCCTTACGCTTCTTACCGAGTTTTGCGACAACTTGGAAGATTCCAAACAGTGCACAATGATGATGACTTGAGTGAGCAAGTCATTGAGTTAGGCCCGAAGGCTGCATTTCCTGAAGGCAGAATCCGAAAGATATGGAATGAGTGCCGGTTCCTCGAGCCTAAAACCATAATACAGGACCAAGCTAGAGGCGAGGTAGATCCCAAGTATCTGACGTGGTTTGGCAAAAGATTTCAAATCCCAGAGAGACCAGCTAAAAGAACGCACGTGCAGCAATTTACCGATGGGGTCCAAGTTCAATGGGATTGGCAAGCAAAGGAGAAGGAGTACCGAGCTAGAATAGGACGGTTGGAGCTACAGGTCCGGGACCTCCAATTCGACAAAAGTGTACAGGCTACAGTCGACGAGGGTGACAAAAAGAAATTAGCTCAGGAGAACGAAGCACTCAAAGCCCAAATTAAACAAATGAAAATAGATGCTCGGAACCAAGAAAGAAGTTTATCTGATAAAAGGTTGATCAAAGGGTTAAAGAAACAAATTTTGGACTGCCAAGAAGAACTAGAAAAATCCGAGGGAAACATGGCAAGACTCCGGGCGCAGTGGGCTAAAAAGACTGAAGAAAGAGCCCAATTTGTGCAACAAATGAGGAGAAACTACGAGGGAACCATCGCCAAAATGAAGAAAAAAATAAATACTATGGAAGAAAAGATAGCCCAGCGGGATAAAGAATTCCAAGCCGAGATGAACCAGTGCCATGGGTTAAATGCAGAGATGGAAAGGGAAATTAAATTGCTACAAGATCTGCACTTACAGGACTCTCAGGTGCTAGAGGCTCGTACACAACAAATAAGCCAACTCCTTCAAGAAAAGGGCTGAATCAGAGAAAGGATCAGAAACATTGCCCACTATATTGTCATGAAGTGTCAGGCCGGCGAGCGAATGGGTCGTACCACGTCCTTTGCCTCAGTGATGATATTTTTTCGCCAGGTCATGAATGATTTAGATCAGTTGCAAAGGGGTATCGCACGCAGGCCCGCGGCAATGCCGAATGATGCTTCGCGGGTCCCAGGGTTTGAAGCATTGATGTATTCTTAGTTAATCGAGTCTCTATTTTTGCTTTTGAGTCTGTTTTGGTAATTTCCTTTTCAAGAAAAGAAAAACAAATAGTCTAGTAGCTTTTGTAACCACAGTTGTTATTGATGAAAAATAGAAAATTCCAAAAAAATTGTTTTCTTACTTTTTCATTTATTTGCAAGAACTACGCTTGGTCTGATTCATGTGGGGCCATGATACGTAGGCAATCTACATAAGATTCGACCGTAATCCTAAGGAAAAGCAAAAAAAAAAAAGAAGAAGAGAAATACGAGGGAAAAACAAGGGAAGTAAATGCAAAAGAAAATAAGGCATTGAGAGCAAAACCATGGCCAAAGAAAAGAAAAAGCAAAAAAAAAAGGAAAAAAGAAAAAAAACAGAAAATGAGAGAAAACCAAACAAAAGAGAAAGAAAAGAGGAAAAGAATAAAAGAAAAGCCGGGATGACGCATGTGACCAAAGCAAACATGTAGATATTCATATTAACTGTATAGGTACATCACACTCCAATGTGCAGTTACCTATCTGTTACTTTTTTTATACTAACCGTTGTTGCTGTCATTACCAGCTGAGTATTTTAGAAACCGTGGTTGGTTTGTGGTAAACTGGCCTCGCATCGATACTTCACCAGATCCAAAGGAGAGATGCCATCTGAAATGACCCTGTCTGCAATCCCCATACCCGAAGACAGCCCAATCTCTGGGATCCCGGCCTCTGAATCCTATACAGCTGAAGAAAATCGGATCCTACGTTTGCGCTTAATGGAAATGTGGGATGCTTGGAACAATGGGAAGGAACCCCCAAGCACTATCCCTGGATTCCCGGAGTTGTTCCCTAGATCTGGAGGTGCTACCACGGTCCCTATCAGCCGCCCAAATATTCCTCTGAGCCAACCTACCATGACTGCTAACTTTTTCGGAACACCCTATGAGGATCATCCCCATGTGTTCCCATCTGGGATTGCTCCCAACATCTTTACAGCTCCACCATCCTCTGCAACCACCCAACCATCGCTACCAAAACATGTTTTTGACCCTTCGGTCTTCACATTTCAGAATCCAGTTTTTCAGGCTGACCCTCCTCACTATCCTCAATATACCTACTCCCGGCCACCATATGAGCTCACACCGGGGCAGGACAAAACCCTTAAAGCCCTGGAGCAGGATGAAATGATAAAAAGAATGAGGAGTTTAGAGTAGAGTCTGAAAAATATGCAGGGTTTAAGCGGGCAGAAGAGTGTTTCTTACAATGATCTGTGCATGTTCCCTCACGTGCACCTGCCTATGGGATTCAAAATGCCAAAGTTCGAAAAGTATGATGGACATGGCGATCCCATTGCTCCCCTCAAAAAGTATTGTAATCAGTTGCGCGGGGATGGTGGAAAAGAAGAGTTATTAATGGCTTACTTTGGAGAAAGCTTAGTGGGCATAGCGTCGGAGTGGTACATGGATTAGGACATATCTCGATGGCATATATGGGATGACCTTGCTAGAGATTTTGTTCGACAATTTCAATACAATATAGACATTGCGCCAGACAGGAACTCCTTGGCGAATCTCAAGAAAAAACCCTCAGAGAGTTTTCGTGAATATGCAATTAAATGGCGTGAACATGCGTCAAGGGTAAAGCCTCCAATGGATGAGGTTGAGATGGTCACTATCTTCCTATAGGCTCAGGAGGCATATTATTTTCAAAACATGATGTCCGCTATGGGTAAGCCTTTTGCAGAGGCAATAAAAATCGGAGAAATGGTGGAGAATGGGCTAAAAACGGGCAGAATCTTGAGCCAGTCGGCCATAAGAGCAACCTCCTAAGCCATCCAAGGCAGGTCTGGAGGAATGGCTAAGGGCAAAAAGAAAGAATATACGGTGATGGCAGCGTAGGGAGGAAGAAGATACCGGACGCCTAGACCGGTGTTCTTAGAAAGAGCCCCTCAGCACTACTACCCTCACACAGATATGACTTATTCTCCTCCACCTTGTGCGGTAATGAATGCTCAACCTTTCGGCCGCCCGCAACCACAAGCTAACCGAAACCCACCTCCATTACAAAGAAACCAGCCACCTTACCAAAACCAATATAACCCTCGACCACCACAAAATAATTTCCGCCCTCGGGAACCACTTAGGCGACCAAATTTTACCCCGATTGGTGAACCATATTCCAATTTGTTCCCGAAGCTCGTCCAGATGAACCTATTACGGCCTATTCCCCAAAACAGGCCGAATCCGGAATCTCCAGCCTATAAACGAGTTGTTCATTGTGCCTATCATTCAGGGGCTGAAGGGCACATTACTGACAGCTGCTGGACATTGAAAAATGTTGTGGAAGATTTGATCGAACAAGGGAAAATAGTGTTGAGGGATGAAGAAGCCCCAAATGTTACCAATAATCCCTTGCCCGCTCACAACAACCGGCCGATAATTGACATGATTTGTGAAGACCGAGACTTTGATCCGGCTCTGAAAGCCATAATTGCTATTGCCAATACCGAAAGGAAACCCAAGGTAGCCCCGAAGCAAGAGAAAGGGGAGATGAAGAATAAAGCTGTCAACATTGAGCCTGAGGAGAAAACTGAGACAAAAGCAGAGCCGGTGACTCCTAAACACGGGGTTCTTTATGTTTCGCGAGGTCTCCAAGAGAAACCACTAGCTGTGAGCACTCCGAGGAAGTATAAAGTGAAGAAGGGAACACAGATGTATGTGCCGAAAGGGGCCTACGTGGTGCGGGGGACAATTAAACTGCCTCGGTTGAGTGAGCCAGTGGTTATTGGACGCGCACCACAGAAGCCAATGACCGACCCTTCTGCAGTGCCGTGGAACTACCAACAAACAGTGGTCACATACAAAGGCAAGGAAATTTCGGGAGAACTGCCAGGAACAGTCCCTGTTGAAAAATATTCAAATATACAAGAGGTAAACAGCGCTATACGAAAGCATTTCCCATCTAAGAAGCCAGTGAGCGCTGAAGAAGCAGAGATATTCTTTCAGAAAATGAAAATGCCAGACTATGAAACAGTAGACCAATTGAGGAAGTGTCCTGAGCAAGTGTCACTGCTGTCACTGGTGACCAAATCTGCTGAACATCAGAAGATCCTTATGAAAACTCTGAATGAAGCATATGTGCCAGCTGAGACTTCGGTTGAACAACTTGAAAGGATGGCAGAAAGATTCTTCGCTGTCAACCAACTCTCCTTCAGTAAAAGTGATTTGCCTCCAGAAGGAGCTACCCACAATAAAGCCTTGCACCTGACGGTTAAATGTGAAGGTTACTACGTTAAGCGGGTCATGGTGGACGGAGGCTCAGGGGTTGACATCTGCCCACTCTCCACTTTGCAAGGAATGGAAATAGGGACAGGAAGGATTCGTCCAAATAATGTTTGCGTGAGAGCCTTCGATGGTGTTAAAAGAGATACCATCGGCGAAATTGATTTGATAATGACCATAGGCCCGGTGGATTTCGAGGTGACCTTCCAAGTGTTAGACATGGATACATATTACAATTTTCTTCTGGGAAGGCCTTGGATCCATGCTGCAGGAGCTGTGCCCTCAACCCTCCACCAGATGGTGAAATTTGAGCATGAAGATCAGGAGATCGTGGTCCACGGGGAAGGTGAGCAGTCCATATATCGTGACCCATCTATCCCATGCCTGGAGGCGAGGGAGGGAAGTGAGCATATTGTCTATCAAGCCTTTGAAACTGTGGTAGCTGATCAGTATGAGGAAGGACATCAATGCCGCCAGCCTTTCTTATCCAATGCTTCGATCATGGTAGCCAAGGAAATGATTAGACATGGGTTCAAACCAGGAAAAGGGTTAGGAAAAGCTTTGCAAGGAATAGCCGAACCGGTAACGCTACCCGCGGCAAAAAAGTATTTTGGGATAGGCTTCCACCCTACCCCAGATGATGAGAAACGGGCCGACAAAAGAAAGAAAGATGGATGGGTTCTGCCGCAACCATTGCCACATCTGTATGAGACCTTTGTCAAGCCTAAGTACGGCGCAGAAGAGGATGAAAAGGTGTTTGCGGCTGATAAAATAGAAGATATCTGTGGAGCTACGAGGAAAATGCTTTATGAAACCAACATGGTCCAGCCAGGGGAAGGGACTAGCACCGCTGAGGTGCTCTAAATGGGACCGGATGCCAAACTCCAAAATTGGAAGGCTACGCATTTCCCGATCAGGCGGGAGTCCCGGTAGACTAGCCTTGTCACCTTTTCTACATCTCGAGTTGTCTCAGGGTGTAACTCGAATGTTTCTTTTAGTTTCTTGCCTTTTGAATTCATGAATGTAAACCCTGTTATCTTCCTAAAAGTCCAAGAAATGAAATCAATATTTCATCGTCCATTT
>MU706217.1:49852-68151 GCA_026770625.1 Nicotiana glauca
ATGATATGCCAGGACTGAGTATGGATCTAGTGGTGCACAAACTGCCAATTTACCCCGATTGTCCTCCAGTGCAACAAAAGCAAAGAAAGTTTAAAACCGATATCAGTGATAAGATCAAAGAAGAAATCACAAAACATCTGAAAGCATGGGTAATCCAGGTGGTCCGATATACTACATGGCTAGCCAATGTGGTTCCAGTGCCAAAGAAAGACGGGAAAACCCGGGTGTGTGTGGACTATATCCACATCCTTGTTGATAACTGCGCCAAACATGAAATACAGTCCTCCGTGGACTGTTACACAGGATATCACCAGGTGTTGATGGATGAAGAAGATGCCGAGAAGACAGCTTTCACTACGCCCCGGGGTACCTACTGCTATCGGGTCATGCCATTTGGGCTAAAGAATGCCGGGGCAACCTATATGAGAGCCATGAATGCCATTTTCCATGACATGATGCATCAAGAGATAGAGGTGTATGTGGATGACGTAATCATCAAGTCCCGAACTCAGAGTGACCACGTTCGAGATTTGAGAAAGTTCTTTGAACGGCTGCGCAAGTACGATTTGAAGCTGAATCCGGCTAAATGTGCCTTCGGAGTCCCATCAGGCAAGCTCCTGGGTTTTATAGTCAGTAGAAGAGGTATCGTGTTAGATCCAACAAAGATAAAAGCTATTTGAGATCTACCTCCTCCGAAAACTAAGAAAGACGTGATGAGTTTATTGGGCAGGTTAAACTATATTAGTCGGTTCATTGCTCAACTGACTACCACGTGTGAACCCATATTCAAACTTTTGAAGAAAGATGCGGCAATCAAATGGACATCCGAATGTCAAGAGGCCTTCAACAAGATCAAAGAATATCTGTCAAATCCTCCGGTGTTGGTCCCACCCGAGCCAGGGCGACCTCTCTTCTTGTATCTGACGGTGTTGGAAAATTCTTTTAGTTGCATTCTGGGGCAACACGATATAACCGGCAAGAAAGAGCAGGCGATCTACTATCTGAGTAAGAAGTTCACCAGCTACGAGTCCAAGTATACTTTGTTGGAGAGAACATGTTGTGCTCTGACGTGGGTCGCTCAGAAGCTGAGACACTATCTTCAAGCCCACACTACCTACCTCATAACCAGGTTGGATCCATTGAAGTACATATTCCAGAAACCGATGCCCATTGGGAGGCTGGCAAAATGGCAAATCCTGCTCACTAAATTTGACATAGTCTATGTCACTCGTACGGCAATGAAAGCCCAGGCGTTGGCAGATCATTTAGCGGAAAACCCGATTGATGAGGAATATCAACCATTGAGCACATACTTCCCAGATGAAGAAGTTAATTCAGTAGAAGCTATCTCTGAAGACACTCGTGCTTGGAAATATTCTTTGACGGAGTGGTAAAAGCAAGAGGTGCAGGCATTGGGGCAATTTTGATATCACCCGATGGTCAGCACTATCCAGCTATAGCTAGGCTCCGATTCTTCTTCACAAACAACATAACTGAATATGGGGCCTGCATCATGGGCATGAATATGGCAATTGACCAGGATATTGAAGACTTATTGATCATGGGGGACTCTGATTTGATTATCCGACAAGCACAGGGGGAGTGGGAGACTCGAGACGTTAAGCTCATTCCATATTGGCAACACGTGGAAGATCTCACTAAACGCTTCAAGTCAATAGAGTTCAGGTACATCCCTCGATGTCATAATGAATTAGCCGATGCACTCGCCACTTTAGCTTCAATGCTGCCTTACCCAGGCAATGCCCATATTGATCCCCTGGAAATTTAAATCAAAGAAAGGCACGGTTATTGTAATGCGGTCGAGGTGGAATCCAGCATTCAGCCCTGGTATCATGATATCAAAAGATTTCTGAAAACACAAGAGTATCCCGAGCAAACCACTGGAGATCAGAAGAGAACCATTAGACAACATACGAGTGGTTTTTTCTTAAGCGGTGATATTTTGTATAAAAGGACCCCGGATCTCAACTTGCTAAGATGCGTTGATGCCGAAGAAGCCGGAAAAATTATGCATGAGGTGCATGCAGGGGTGTGCGGACCTCATATGAACGGATATGTTTTGGCAAAGAAAATCCTGCGAGCGGGATATTATTGGATAACCATGGAGAAGGATTGCTTCAGCTTTGTTCGAAAATGTCATCAATGTCAGGTGCACGATGATTCGATTCATGCACCTCCAATAGAGCTCCATCCGATGTCAGCACCTTGGCCGCTTGTTGCCTGGGGTATGGATGTCATTGGGCCAATCGAGCCGAAAGCTTCAAACGGGCATAGATTCATTTTGGTCGCAATCGATTACTTCACAAAATGGGTTGAGGCCATCACTCTCAAGTCGATCACCAAGAAAGTTGTGGTAGACTTTGTGCATTCCAATCTCATTTGTCGCTTTGGTATTCCTGCAACTATCATTACCGACAATGCTGCAAACTTGAATAGACATCTGATGGGAGAGGTATGTGAACAATTCAAGATAACACAAAGAAACTCTACCCCTTATCGGCCAAAAGCCAGTGGTGTCGTTGCAGCAGCGAATAAGAACATCAAGAAGATTTTGAGAAAGATGATTCAAAGCTCCAGGCAGTGGCATAAAAAGCTACCTTTTGCATTACTCGGGTATCGCACCATAGTGCGTAGATCAATCGGAGCCACCCCATACTTGTTGGTTTACGGAACTGAAGCAGTCATACCTGCAGAAGTAGAAATCCCTTCTCTTCCTATAATCGTTGAAGCAGAAATCGAGGACAGTGAGCGGGTTAAAACCCGGCTAGAGCAGTTGTCACTAATTAATGAAAAACGGATGGCCGTAGTTTGCCACGGGCAGTTGTACCAACAAAGAATGGCCCGCGCCTATAACAAGAAAGTGCGTCCCAGGAATTTTGAAGTGGGACAGCTCGTGCTCAGACGCATTCTCCCTCATCACCAGGACGCAAAAGGAAAGTTTGCTCCTAATTGGAAAGGTCCATACAGAATCCGAAAGATATTGCCAAGAAGAGCATTATATTTGGGAGACATCGAGGGAAATGATCCTGAAACAGCAGTCAATGCAGATGCAGTCAAAAGGTATTATGTCTAGACCCCCTAGTTTGATGGCTTTTGTGTAATTGAGATGACAAAGGCTTTCCTTCTCGCTACCCCAAACACTATCAATCCTTCGTAAACACTTTGAGCCGGTTCCGTTTCTTTGTCTACCCTCTTTGGAACCTGAAAGTACGAAAGGAAAAGAAAAAAAAAAGAAAAACAAAACAAAAAAAAAACAAAAAAAAATTATTATTTCCCTGAACTACGTTTGACTTGATTCCGAAAGGATACGTATGCAGCCTCTCCCTGAGGTTCAGTCACACCAAAACAAAAATCCCAATTTCCCCAAAAAATCGAAATTGGGGCAGATGATATGTTGGCTCGGCTATGAATCCGCCGAAACGGTTCCAAAGTTGTAGTTCCGCCCAAAATCCTTTTTACCCAAAGACCTTGTCCAAGTCCTTCCGATCAATCGGCAAAGGCAGAAAAATGGAAAACGTCATTGTTGGAATTCGATGCAATTCAAATTGAGAGAAATAAAATAAGAGAGTCTTATCGGTGAAAACCTTCGGCACCATAAGGCGATGGTGAGTAGAGAAACTGAAAATGAGAGAGTCCGCTTAGTGAAAACTCGCAAAGAGCACTATCGGGCGATGGTGAGAAGAGAAATGAGAGAGGTCGATTGGCGAAAACCCACAAAGGGCGCTGTCGGCCAAAAAGAAGACATCACATCACTAAAAGAGTCCTGGCAAGGTTCCCTGGTTTTGAAATGCGGATCAATGGGTTCACGAGAAGCTGGAAAGTTTGTGTGGGTCGGGCGTCCAGTCCAAGAAGCATCTCATGTTCATTTGAAGCCAGCATGCACACCCCAGATAAGTCCTTCTTTTTCCCCGAAAGGGATGCTTCTCTTTAAACTCATTCGCTTGCCTTTTGTATATTTATTCCTTGAATCCCTTTCGGTTTAACACTGATTTCGGAATTACTACAAAGAAAGGTGGCAAGATTGGTTCTATCGGACTCCGCCTGGTCAGAGTCGAAGAAAATGCCCAGCCTCAGCGAGTGCGTCAGGCCAATCCCGACTGACCATATTGGTTGATGTTTTCGAAGCAAAGACATTGGAAAAGAAAGAAAATCAAATGCAAAGGCAGAATAAAGTGAAATGGCCAGAACCTACACGGGCGAGTCATAATGAAGCCCTGAGAGTTGAACCCGGTCGGTATGAAAAGAGATTCACCCTCAAGGCCAATAAGCAGCAAAGTTTCTCAACGAAAAAGGGGTCGGGATCAAGCAAGTGGGACGATCAAGGCCACAAAACCAACCATAGTTTTAAAACTAATAAATTGTTCTTTGTTGAAAACAGGTTCCATTCCAAGCAACCATGCAAGAAGCAGGTGCAAAAACGACCAAAAAGGAAGTATTCCCCCCAAATTCTTTCATGTGTTTTGCTAAATAAAAAAGGAAAATATAACAAGAAAAATAAAAGAAGGAAAAAGAAGAAAAGAAAATAAAAATGAAAATCCCAAAAGAAAAACAATTCATAGTAGTATAAGAGCTTTTTCTTTCCAAATTCCGGCCAAAAAACCGAGGATCTCCCGGCCAAAAAATCGAGGAGCTTTTTCTTTCCAAATCCCGGCAAAAAATTGAGGATCTCCCGGCCAAAAAACCGAGGAGCTTTTTATTTTCGAATCCCGGCCAAAAAACCGTGGAGCTTCTTCTTTCCAAATCCCGGCCAAAAAATCGAGGAACTCCCGGCCAAAAAACCGAAGAGCTTTTTTCTTTCCAAATCCCGGCCAAAAAACCGAGGATCTCCCGGCCAAAAACCGTGGAGCTTTTTCTTTCCAAATCCCGGCCAAAAAACCGAGGATCTCCCGGCCAAAAACCGTGGAGCTTTTTCTTTCCAAATCCCGGCCAAAAAACCGTGGAGCTTTTTCTTTCCAAATACCGGCCAAAAAACCGAGGATCTCCCGGCCAAAAAACGAAGGAGCTTTTTCTTTCCAAATCCCGGCCAAAAAACCGTGGTGCTTTTTCTTTCCAAATCCCGGCCAAAAAACCGAGGATCTCCCGGCCAAAAACCGTGGAGCTTTTTCTTTTCAAATCCCGTCCAAAAAATCGAGGATCTCCCGGCCAAAAACCGTGGAGCTTTTTCTTTCCAAATCCCGGCCAAAAAACCGAGGATCTCCTGGCCAAAAAACGGAGGAGCTTTTTCTTTCCAAATTCCGGCCAAAAAATCGAGGATCTCCCGGCCAAAAAATCGTGGAGCTTTTTCTTTCCAAATCCCGGCCAAAAAACCGAGGATCTCCCGGCCAAAAAACCGTGGAGTTTTTTCTTTTCAAATCCCGGCCAAAAAACCGAGGGTCTCCCGGCCAAAAAACTGTGGAGATTTTTCTTTCCAAATCCCGGCAAAAAAACCGTGGAGCTTTTTATTTCCAAATTCCGGCCAAAAATCCGAGGATCTCCCGGCCAAAAAACCGTGTAGCTTTTTTCTTTCTATATCCCGGCCAAAAACCGAGGATCTCCCGGCCAAAAAATTAAGGATCTCCCGGCCAAAAAACCGTGGAGCTTTTTTTTTTTCAAATCCCGGCCAAAAAATCGAGGATCTCCCGGCCAAAAAACTGTGGAGCTTTTTCTTTCCAAATCCCAGCCAAAAAATCGAGGATCTCCCGGCCAAAAAACCAAGGAGCTTTTTCTTTCCAAATCCCGGCCAAAAAACCGTGGATCTCCCGGCAAACAAAAAAAAACCGAGGAGCTTTTTCTTTCCAAATCCCGGCAAAAAAACCGAGGATCTCCCGGCCGAAAAACCGAGGAGCTTTTTCTTTCCAAATTCCGGCCAAAAAACCGAGGATCTCCCGGCCAAAAAATCGAGGATCTCCCGGCCAAAAAACCATGGAGCTTTTTCTTTCCATATCCCGGCCAAAAAATCGAGGATCTCCCGGCCAAAAAACCGTGGAGCTTTTTCTTTCCAAATCCCTGCCAAAAAACCGAGGATCTCCCGGCCAAAAAATCGTGGGGCTTTTTATTTTCAAATCCCGGCTAAAAAACCGAGGATCTCCCGGCCAAAAAACCGTGGAGCTTTTTCTTTTCTAATCCCAGCCAAAAAACTGAGGATCTCCCGGCCAAAAAACCGTAGAGCTTTTTCTTTCCAAATCCCGGCCAAAATCGAGGATCTCCCTACACAATCCTGATTTGATCGATAAGATCTAACTCACGAAATTTTCCTAGTGAAAACTGGGGCAGAAAACTTTCTTTTGTTTTGATATCTTACGCAGGTCGATCTCAAGATGCAGGGTGCGAGATGGCCATTGAAATGAGTCTTAATCCAGAATCAAGAAAAGAAGAAAAGAACAAAAGAAATGAACTCAAATGTGAAGCAAGCAAGGGTGCGGATTGCTCAAAATTTGGTTGAAGTCACAAGCTCCGCTGATCCTGTTTTGATCCAATGCTGCATGAAGAAGTAAATACCTACAACTTGCGAGCATCAAGATTCAGATCGAAGTCCACAGCAAAATCAGCTAAGACTCAAGATCAAGTTTCAAGAGAATCATAGATTGGAATCTTGTAACTCATAGCTGATAGGCATAGCTAGCTTAGCTTTGATTTTCCTTTTGGTGTAATAAGGAGGTCAGCAAGCAGTAGCAGCAGCAACAGTAGTAAAATTACAGCTTCTGGTAGTCCCAGCTACCAAACCTTCCAGAACTACACTGACCGGATTCCTTTATAGCCAAGGATATGTAGGCAACTTTTGAAGCAGGGTTCGGTCAGACGGTTTCAAAATGCTTCTCATGGAGTGCTGAGCGGGCAAAAGTCCTTCATGGTGCTCATTTATCTTTGCCCGAAAACCCGTCATGTCTTTAAACAAAGAGGGGCAACTGTGAGCACGTGATTTTTGTCACGCTTAATTTACTCATATAAATTCATTAGAATTAGAATTTTTATTTTATTATTTGAATTTTTAGGAATTAATTGCATGATTTTATATCTTGTTTGCATTTTGTGTGCATTTCTTTTTTTTAGTTGCTATAATATATAAAAAGTACAAAAATAGAATGTTTGCATTTAGAATTTGTTTTATATTTTTAATCAATTAATATTACTAAAATAAGAGAAAAATAACAAAAATAGTCCTTTTACCATTTTTAATTCTGCATTTTACATTTTTAGTTTAGTTTTCTTTCAAATTAGGAATTAGTTAAGGTTGGAAATTAATTAGTATAATTTTAGATTTTTGATTTGGGTCTTACATAATAAAATCAGAAAATACAAAAAAATATAATAATAATAATAATAATAAGTAAAATACAAAATAAATGCAAAAAGGAATTAAAAAAAAAGAGAATTAAAATGACATGGTCCTGATAAAAGACCAAAATTTGGGCCAAAATCTACTCCTAGCCCAATTAACCCTTCAAAATCCGGCCAAAATGGCCCAAACCCATACCCTTACCCGGTCCAGTCCCCCCCATAACAAAAACGACGTCATTTTGGCAAATCGATCGTGACCGTCCATACCCCCCAATCTAATAGTCTAGATTCGATCTTCCATTTTAAATAAAACTGTAATAACCTTATACAAAAATCAACGACCATTCTCATCTTCCTCGTACAAACCCTAACCCCGCCGTGCTGCCGCCTTCCACCGCTATCGGCCGGAAATCGCCTCCGCCGGCGGCGATGCTCCAAATCACCCTAAAATTTCACCACAAGCTCCCCTTCCCCTCTTCTTTCCAACCCCCACACTCATCTCCCTCGAATCATAACCCAACTTCTCGAATATTAGATCAAAAATCCGGTGAAAACCCTAATACATCCAAACTCGCCCAAATTGATACCGGATAATCCTCAGACCTCTCTCATCACGAACCCATGGGTTTTAACCCTCGAATGTATCCAAATATGCTCAAATCTCGAGCCTCAAAAGATAGAACCCTAAAATACTAGTTTGCTCGATTTTTGCCAATTTCCTGAGTTCAATATTGGATTCGAGTCACGAGATAACATTTTCATTTGTTATTTGACAAAGAACAAATGATTATGTTATTCTGAGGCTCGAATCGAGTTTCTAGTCTCCGTTCGGAACTCCACAGGTAAAGTATTCTTGGTCCCTCTCCATTATTTTCCTTCCATTAATTGATAATCTTTTCTTGATTAGTCAATTTGGGATTTGGTTGCATTTTTTCATTTTTCTGTTAATTAGCTTGAATCAATGTTCAGTATGAGGATTTTTTTTATTTGTTTACTTTTCTTTTAATCCATAATAATAATTTGTTCATTCGTTAATGTTAGTTTTGATTTGAATTCTTTGAAATTAGGTTCAGGCACATTAGTTTACATGTTTTTTCCAGTTTTGTTTAGATTTCCTTCACGTATGATTCAAGTCCATTAGTCTGGTATTGTATTCTGAAGTTTGTTTTCTTAGTCTTGATAGTCTGATTATTGATATTGCTTGGGCAATGTTTGGTTTTGTTTTGTTAACTATTAATCCTGTATTAGTTAATTGATCAGCATTAGCTTAGTCAGTAATTAGTGTTTAGTTTTAATTAAGCTAATAGGTTTAGTCTAGCTTGTTTAGCTGATAGTTAATCATGGGTAAAGGGAATGGGGTCAGTCAACCATAGTTCAATCAAATAGGTAGGTTAATTGTGACCTGGGTGAGTAATTTCAGGGGGGAGTAAGGGTATTTTGGGCATTGAAAATGGCCCAGTTTATTAAGGATAGTAATTTCAAGACCCAAACAAGGGTAGTATAGGAATTTCATAGCTAAAAGAATACCCTAGGGCCTTCTAGAAGGGGGCCTTAGTGTAAGTTTTCTGTATTTTAATGTAGTAACTTGGGTAACAAGCCATAAAATTAGGGATTAAGGTCCAATTTCTGAAAATAAAAAGGGGGGAAAATGAGTTAAATTTCCAGAACCTTCTACCCCCTTTTATGCATATAAAAGGCATGTCTAGTGCCTTGGATTAGAAGTTTTAGAGACCCCTGAAAATTCCCAGAGTTCCCAGCCATCAAAATTCCCTGTCAAAGCTATTTTTCTCCAATTTTCATATCAGCATTTTGAAATTCAAAACTGCAAAAATCCAAAAACAGTAGAAAAACAGAAAAAACCAAAAATATTTTACTATTTCATTGCCTAGTTAGCTCATTTTCAATTCTACCTGAATCTCTTCATTTCTGCTCTAATTCTGAGTTTTTACAAGCATTCAAAGGTAGTTAGTGAAGGTTCAGAAACATTTAAGTTCGGTTTCGAAGGCGTTTGGGTGCAGTTTGAGTCATTGTGCTGTTATTCAAGTTTATTTGGGTCATTTGCTGTTGCTTTTGATCTTCTGTTGAAATTTCCTGGTTGATTTGGGTTTGAATCATTCTTATATTGGCTGGTTGTTGTTGTGTATCCTGCTGCTACCAAATTATTCTGCTGGAATCTGTTACTATACCTGATCATCTTCTTATTCTTCTTGTATTTCGACATCCAGGTACACATCTCTAGACTTCACTGATGTAGCTTCATCTGTTGAGATGTGAAATGAAATTAAAGATACTTTCTACTGTGGCTTTGTGATTTTTGTGGCCCTGCCACATCTTTGACAGTAGTGACTTAGTTGATTGATTTGTTGTGACTAAACTCTGTACTAATTCTGGACTGGATTATCAAATAGTATACTGTTAGATTAATTAGATGCAGTCCATGTGTGTAGCAATTTAGTTTGGTTTGGCTTATGTTGATAGTATAATGCAGAGTTTTAATAGATCTCTATGTGTACCCAATCGCCCTTTTGAATTGTTTAAGTTGTTGGTTATCTGGCAATAGTTTCTCATATAGTCAATATCAGTGTGGTTTAGCATTTATTTCTGCCGTTTTAAAGAAAAATCAGAAACAATAGGATTTGATTTCGAAATGAAGTAATAATTGTAGGTTAATGGTTTAGTTGAACTGAATATGTACCATTAATTGGACTGTTGGGACTTTTAGCCACGTCATAATTTAATTCCTTACTTTGCAATGTGCTTTTAAAGTCAGAGGTTAGTCATTACATTGATTAGTAAGTTATTTAAGACTTCAGTACTATCAAATTGCCTAATTAATTTAGAATTACGGCTTGTCATCAGTGTATGAGCTCGATATGGCACAGTCGCCTAGAAGTTTCCTGTAATTGCATATCCATAACTCCTGTGTCGGGGCTCGATATTGAGTTGAGGCACTGGTGCCCGCTTGGGTTTGCCTTCTGCGTATATTGGGCCCAAATGATTTCCTTTCCAAGGAGATGATATTGAGGCCCAGTAGCGCTACAGTAGTATTATAAAGCAAAAATTTTATTTTCCCTCTTTATAGGCTAAACCTTTAAGGCCCAAAAAATTGTCAAAAGTCTTTAAGATTATATAGGAATGTGGGGAATAATTTGCAAATATAAACTTGGGTTTCGAATTAGGTAGCTGGTTCAAATTAAGAGGGTCTTCCCTTTTGTTTGAATTCGGACTTGAATTCAAGGCTTGAATTTATAAATATAAATTAATTAGCCTTTGTAGAGACAAATAAAAAAAATAGGAAAATCGTAGTTGCTTTAGGTTGGCCTTTAATAAAAAATGAGATGAGCCTCACCAAACAAAATCCATAAATTACGGGGCCCTCATTAATTGTCTATATAAAATTGCTTAGAATTTGGGATGGGCCATTTAGCAAATTTCGTGGCTTCCCACAAAGATAACAACCTGTTAGTCGCTTTAGGTGCGTACTTTAATAATATTACCTTCCTAAATACGGGTGTGCATGCAAATCCAAATCCAAAAACGTTGAATAAGAATGTGTCAAGGATCCGGGTTCATTTCATGTGACGTGATCCGAAAACATATTTTTTAAATGATGTTCACTTTCGTAAAAAATAGTTAAAAGCGGTAAATAATTATGAAATTGCAATATAGTTTGGAACATGTATAAAAATTAGATTTTTAGCCATTTATAATAATTTAAGCGACCGTGCTAGAACCACGGGATCCGGGGGTGCCTAACACCTTCCCTCAGATCAATAGAATTCCTTACACAGAATTTCTGGTTCGCAGACTCCAATTGGGAAGTCGAAATTTTCCTCGATTTGGGATTTAAGTTAAACCGGTGACTTGGGACACCAAAAGTCAAACCTATCTCAAGTGGCGACTCTAAAAAAAATAAATAAATAATCCCATTTCGAATAATATCACTTTAAATGGAAAAACTCCCTTATACATTTATCCTTTGGGGCAGGTGTGTAAAAAAGGAGGTGTGACAGTTATCAGCATTAAGAACTACAATAATGTTGGCCATTTGTAGAGGGTGGGTGGGAGAGAAAAAAGATAGGATCTTACTCGTTAGAGTTTTGTTGAGGCTCTGATACCATATAATAACAAGAGAAGCACAAAAGGCTGATATGTTTATTGAATCAAAGCAACCTTTAAATACAAGAGTGAAAATCCAACACTACAAGAGAACAGGCCAATAGCTAGAAACCAAAATCCTAGCTATCTTACCAAGATTCCTAGCTAATTTCACTTTAGCTAGGAAAATGACCTTAGCGAAATTCCGTAGCTAATATGCTCTTAGCTAAATTTTAGCTAGAAAAATATGTTATCCGTTGCTAATATAGCTAGGGATATTTGCTTGGCACTAATCCCTAGCAGTCAGTAGCTAGGACATGTGGTAGCTAAATTCCAAGCAAACGTTGGTTGGTCATTGTTGATTTTGTTGATACGTAGCTAGGTTATTGTTAGGAATTTATTCCATGCGAATATTTGCTACGTCTAGCCTAGCTAAATTCCAAGCAAATTTTATCTGGTCAGCATTGATTACAATAAAACATATCTAGGAATATCCCTAGCTAATTTGATAAATATCCTAGCCTATATTTGGTTTGGCTTGGGATATTTTCCAGGCTAAATCTAGCTAGGAATAATTCTTATATTATATATGATGAAATACAAATATAATTTTGTACATAATCAACATAAGACGAAAGTAATTAAATCCATTAATTTACACATAAGCATAATCATTGTACCATTAATCCTAAAACAATAGAGTACATATATGTCTATTGGAAAATAAAACATGTCTTAAATTAAATAATTAATAACATAAACTCTACTATTCTAAGATATGTTTGGGGGACAACTAAAGAATTGGCCAAAGAAGTAAAGTAACTGGTAGTTAACTTATGCTCTAATAATCATGATATTTACACCTTATGAAAAGAAGGCAATATTCAGGGAAAAAAGCATCATAGTAGTAAGATGAGAAAGGCAGTACCTCCACCACCATTCATGATCTTCTGCGGCAAGTTGGAAGTACGTCATAGCAACAGAGACAAGGGCAGTTGTAATCAGCAGAGGCATAAATAGAACAAAAAGAATGCTATATATTGTGTATATCCTGTGAGCCCAAACACTTGCAAATATGTAATACAGCTCAATATAGATGACAGCAAAAGGCAAAATTCGGGCCAATGCCTTTTGCATTATGATACTCCTGTACCAACGCTGTGGTGGAACCTCACGAGGACACTTTGTGGTGTGACAAGGAGCTTGAAAATCAGACCTTATTCTCTTCCCAGATAATGCACCTAACAGAAGTGAAGGTAGCGCTAGCAAAACCCAGAGGAGAAGTATATCCACAATCGTGCTCAAAGGAAGTGCTGCAGTTGACCCATATTTGATGGCAACAGTATAAAGGAAGAAAAAGGTTAGGAACAAGGGGCAAGAGAATATTCCTCCCGTCAGCAATAGAGTTCTTAGCTGCCATGCCAAAAACAAGATAATAAGGTTATATGTACAATCTTGTATTAAGAGCTCAATTTGAGAGAAGAGTTAAGGTAGGCACAATCCTTATATAGCCAGTTGATAATAAGTTATTGCATATATTATGATCAAAGCAGTGTGCAAAACACCAAGCACGCCTAAACTTAAAATGGCCACCACTCTGCAGAAACATGATCAAGAAAGAATCTCTAATGAGCATAATTTTCACAAGTAGTTCATACTGCTTTTACTTAAAACAAGATGATCTCAGAAATTACTGACACTGCCAACAGCAAATAGTTGCACTTTGGGTACCGGAAGACATCACCATGGAGGCTTTTCCACCCAGTTTCTTCTTGGTAATTAGAGAATTCCTCATCCTGCGCAAGCCTTCACAAGATTCAGCAAAAAGGATCAGAGTACTATTTTTAGTCTGATAACTATATCACAGTCAAAGAATACGGAGGACACGTCTTCTTACTTATAAATATCTCTCCTCAGGACCCGCATGTCACATGACATCATCACGATGAAAATTGTCACACATGAGTTCATTATTGAGAACCAGTGAATTTCTAAGTGATGGGGCAGAGAAGAAGACATCTTGTATTTGTCCATTCTCTTTTCAAATGGGGTGTTGGTTGCCTTCCACACCACAGTGTAAAGGAATTCTACATCAACTTCCTCATCAATTGTTAACATACGGATCGGCTCGAAGGTTAATTTCAATAAACGTGATATTTGAACTCATTAGGGTCATACCTTATCCATCTTCCCAATGAAGGCCCATATTGGCAAGTCATCATAGTACATCTGGATGTAGTAATCCAGTGCAACAGCGGTTCTGAATTGTGCAACTTCCTCCTTTGTCAATCTTTTGTTACGTACAACGAAGCGAGACTCCAAACATGTTGAGCACTTCGCCTCGCTTAGCATGTGATTCAGTGTTGTTATCAAGGCTCTAAGATATACTTTTCCTTCCCAATGAGCGTAATCCTAAAGAGGCGACACTAAACAATTGATATTTCACTTTATTGTAAATTTTCTTCAATTTTTTTGTCCATATATTTGGTATTCATGCTTATAGATGCATATTTGTAATTTTTCTCCATTTGCGCTTTTCTTCGTTAAAGCCCCCACGTTATTTGCTCTTTACGCTTAAAGTCCCAACAGACCTTAGAGTTTTTTTAACGCTTTTCGCGTTTGATGACACTGTCCGAGCCAACCATCCATCTCAAGCAGAAAGTCAATATTATACAAAATCGATCAGAAAACAACTGTAGGATTCAGATCAATTAGTAATATTTATGGTGCAATCAAGAAAGTGCCTTCAAATAGAAACCAGATGGACGGTAATATTTTTGGTGTAGGGGATAGGAATTTCCTCGTTTTTACGTGATGCGGATGAAGTGATTGTTTTAGCAACTGAACTAAACCAATTAATGAAATTATATTTACCTGACACAAACTGAAGTATGGATGATATTTCTTGAAAGACATAAGTCAAAAGCAACAAACATATAGTGATGGGAATGATTTAAAAATGGGCAAACTTTGTTTGCATATATAGAGAGGGACTTCCTCTCCACTTTTATACCGATGTGCAGAGGCATCTGATTGTACTAGGCATCCAAGAATCATGATTATAGTTGTAAAAATGAGTTACTACCACATGTTTCTGTAGTCGTTACTGTGTTAAAACAAAAAATTAGAAAGATTGTTAAAAGAAAACTAGAAAAACAGTAAATTATGAGAAATATTCCGAGTCCACAATTTCCTTAAGCGTCCTTAAGGAATTTTAACCCCCTCACAAATTGCCAAGGTAATGGATTAAATCCTCACAGGATGAAGCGGAATAAACCTTCCTGCAACAGTGGCAATACAAACTGCAGGATACCAACGAACTCAAAGAACGGAGCAAAATCACACTTACGAATTTAAAAGAGAAATTGCGAAGCAGAATGCAGAATTTTCAGAAGGAAGAAAGTTCTGTATTTTTTTCGATGTGTGAAAAGAAAGTCATGTCTCGGAATTTATAGGCAATTGTCGAAAGAGGTGTGATGTCTGTTCATAATGTGAACAGATATTTGAAAGGAAGAGGTGTGTGTTCAAAAGGGAAAACCAACGTTCAGCATTTTTTTTGGATTTCAGTTAATTTCGTTAATTAACTGATTAGCACTTAATTAATTTTTTAATAGTAAATTAAATAAAATTTATCAAAAAATTAATCTCATCGGTCGATCATTTTACAAATACAAATCGAAATCAGAAGCCAAAGCCGAGCCGAGCGACGACGACGGCGCGAGGCTTCATTCTTTTCAACTCGTTTTAAGAGATCTAAGAAGTGATTCTATATTTATACACACAAATGTAGTTGTCCCTCACCAATGAGGGACAAAGTTCATTTGACAAAGCTCACTTGATTCAAATTTTCCAAATTTTCATTTCCCTCCATTTTATTTCCCACCAATTTCCAATTCACACTTCTAGTCTTTAAAACCTAATGACTTAAAGTCCAATAATTCCCCACATGAATAGGAATGACTGTAACAAGAATGAACTTAGATGAAAAATGTGTGATTTGCAAGTAAGGATTAATTACATCTGGATAAGTAGGTTTCCCATTCAACTTTCCATAGTGAGCATATGTCGGATATACTCGGTCAATCGGTAGATTTGATATCTTTGAACCATCGAACTTTAGTGTATACCTAGACAACCATATGTCACACAACCAATCCTTAACCGTCTTTTGGTTCTCATTGTTGTGTTCGTTTCAGCCATGAACACCGCCCGGTTTCATAAGTGCGTAGAGAATTGGTGTTACAGAATTCTCATTGAAGCGGCTTCCACTTCACACTTACATAGGTGATTCATAAACTTGTTATCCTTTAGATTGACGCTATTTGATAAATACTGCATCAAACTTAGGTAATCATTAGCGAACGTATAAAGTTCTATCCTTGTTACTGAGCATTGTCTTCATCACGAGAAGGGACCAAAGATTTTACTTTGACAATGTCGAACCGGTCAATCACAACTTTGTTTGAGCTCCTTGAACCTAGATCTTGGAATATCCAAAATTCTAGGTAAAGTTACCGCCATAATGACTTGACTTTGGCCATAGTCCCATTCCCTTAGATGATTTCTCAACTCCCTCTCTAGTTAGGCCTTTTGTAAGCAGATCCGTCACATTATCCCTTGATCTTACATAATCAATAGTGATAATTCCACTAGAGAACAGTTGTCTAACGGTTTTATGTATTCGTCGTATATGACGAGACTTTTCGTTATACATAACGCTCATATATATATATATATATATATATATATATATATATATATATTTGCTAGTCCTATCGCAGCCTCACTATCGCAATGTATGCATATAGGAGCCAAAGGTTTTGGCCAGAACGGAATGTCTTCTAAGAAATTTCGAAGCCATTCAGCTTCTTCGCCGGCCTTATCCAAAGCTATAAACTCTGATTCCATTGTATAGCAAGTGATGCACTTCTATTTGGAATATTTCCAAGATTCTGCTCCTCTACCAACAGTAAAAACATATCCACCTGTCGACTTTATTTCTATTGAGCCGTGTATCCAATTTGCATTACTATATCATTCGACAACCACAGGATATTTATTGTAATGCAAAGTGTAGTCTTGGGTATATTCCAAATATCCCAGAACTCATTTCATTGCCACTTAGTGATTTTTGTTGGGATTACTTGTGAATCGACTAAGTTAGTTATTGCACAAGCTATAGCAGGATGTGTACAGTTCATGATATACATTAAGTTTCCCAACACACGAGCATACTACAATTGAGACGTGCTTTCACATTTATTCTTTATAAGATAATGGTTTAAGTCAATTGGAGTTCTTGCACTTCTAAATTCCAAGTGTTTGAATTTTTCAAGTACCATTTTCGCGTAATATGATTGACACAAAGCATGAGGAGTCCTTTGGATTTTAATTCCTAGAATTTTATCAGCAACTTCTAAGTCTTTCATATCAAACTTACTAGCAAGCATACGCTTAGTAGCTTGAATGTCGGCAATGTCTTTACTCATTATTAGCATATCATCAACATATAAGCAAACAATGACTATATGATTTGGAACGTTCTTAATGTAAATAAATTTATCACATTCATTAATCTTAAAGCCATTTGATAATATTGTTTGGTCAAATTTTGCTTGCCATTTATTGGGTGCTTGTTTTAGTCCATAAAGGGACTTAACAAGTCGACACACCTTTTTTTCTTTTCCCGAAACCACAAACCCTTCAGGTTGATTTATGTAAATTTTTTCCTCTAGATTACCATCTAAGAAGGCTTTTTTTACATCCATTTGATGGATTTGAAAACCATACAAGGCGGCTAACGCTATTAGCCTCTGAATGAATGTAATTTTTGTTACCGGCGAGTATATGTCAAAATAGTCAAGACCTTCTCGCTGTCTAAATCCTTTGACAACAAGTCTTGTCTTGTATTTGTCAATAGTACCATTGTCTTTCATTTTCTTCTTGAAAATCCATTTAAAACCCAATATTTTGATACCTGGAGGAAGATCAACCAATTTCCAGGTATGGTTGCTCAATATGGATTCTATTTTACTATTAATAGCTTCTTTCCAATATTGTGCTTCTGAGGAAGACATTGCTTCCTTGAAGGTTCGAGGCTCATTTGCTAGCAGGAAAGTCAGAAAATCTGGAGAGAAATAAGTAGATGTCCGTTGACGTTTACTTCTTCTTGGATTTTCCTCATTAGGCATACCATCTGTTATTTCCAAAGAAAACTATAAGAAATATTTCGAGTCCACAATTTCTTTGTGTGTCTTTAAGAAATTTTAACCCCCTCACATGTTGCCAAGGTAATGGATTAAATCCTCCCAGGATGAAACGGAATAAACCTTCCTACAACAGTGGCAATACAAACTGCAGGATACCAACAAACTCAAAGAACGGAGCAAAATCACACTTACGAATTTAAAAGAGAAGCTGCAAAGTAGAATGCAGGATTTTCAGAAGGAAGGAAGTTCTGTATTTTTTTAGATGTGTGAAAAGGAAGCCGTCTCGGAATTTATAGGCAATTGCCGGAAGAGGTGTGATGTCTGTTCACATTGAAGAGGTGTGTATTCAAAAGGGAAAACCAACGTTCAACATTTTTTTGCATTTCAGTTAATTCCGTTAATTAACTGATTGGCACTTTATTAATTTTTAATAATTTATTAAATAAACTTTGTCAAAAAATTAATCTCATCGATCGATCATTTTACAAATTCAAATCCAAATCCAGATCCGAAGCCGAGTGTCACGACCCGGATTTCCCACCATCGGGATCGTGATGGCGCCTACTCGTGGTAGCTAGGCAAGCCAACTTACTTATCGTTTCCATTAGTAAAACCATTCTGTTGTCAATTTATAGCATCATTAATAATAACAACAATAACTGCGGAAGTCTAATTTTATAAGTCTGAAATAAATACGAAATGCTCAACAATATT
>MU706228.1:1494-11546 GCA_026770625.1 Nicotiana glauca
GAATTAATATCTGAATTGTAAAATTTAAGCTCCTAATGCATATGTATTTTTTTTTATTTTTATGTGACCTAATCGTGCACAAATACCATACAAACAATTAACACCAAATTCACAAAATTGTAGAAATAAGGAAAAACCTTTTGTTTGAATTTTATGAGAATAACTCATATATAAGGTAAAAATCACGTGCTCACACCTGAGTCGGAGAATATATGGGGATATCGGCTCCGCATATCAGACTCAGACTCCCATGTCGATGCGTCAATAGGCTAACCTCTCTACTGAACACGAACAGAAGAGAAACTCTTCGATCTCAACTTACGAACTTGCCGGTCTAGAATAGCTACCGGCTCCTCCTTATATGACAAGTCCTTGTCTAATTGGACAGTTTGAAATCCAACACGTTGGATGGATCGCTGTGATACTTCCGAAACATGGACACATGAAACACTGGATGCACGACTGATAAACTCGGTAGCAACGCAAGTCTGTAATCCACCTCTCCCACTCGATCAAGAATCTCAAACAGGCCAATGAAACTAAGGATAAGCTTGCCCCTCTTCCCAAATCTCATCACGCCGTTCATAGATGATACCTCGCTCGCCGACCATGAATGCCACATTACAAACCTTACGGTCGGCATAACTCTTTTTCCTGGACTGAGCTGTACGAAGCCTATCATGAATGATCTTGACCTTGTCCAAGGCATCCTGTACTAGATCCGTACCCAACAATCGAGCCTCTCTTGGCTCAAACCACCCAATCAGTGACCGATACCACCTACCATATAAAGCCTCATAAGGGGCCATCTGAATGCTCGACTGGTAACTGTTGTTGTAGGAAAACTTTGCTAAAGGCAAAAATGGATCCCACGAGCCTCCAAAGTCAATAACACAAGCTCGGAGCATGTCCTCCAAAATCTGAATAGTACGTTCGGACTGCCCATCCGTTTGAGGATGGAATGTTGCGCTCAACTCAACTCGTGTGCCCAACTCACGCTGAGCTGCCCTCCAGAAATGCGAGGTAAACTGCGTACCTCGATACGAAATGATAGACACAGGCACACCATGAAGATGAACAATCTCCCGAATATAGATCTCAGCTAACCTCTCAGAAGAATAGGAGACTGCCACAGGAATGAAATGCACTCACTTGGTCAGCCTATCAACAATAACCCACACTGACTTCCTCTGAGTCCGTGGGAGTCCAACAACAAAGTCCATAGTGATACGCTCCTACTTCCACTCGGGAAGCTCAATCCTCTGAAACAAACCACCAGGCCTCTGATACTTGTACTTTACCTGCTGACAATTCAAACACCGATCCACATACGCAACAATATCCTTCTTCATCCTCCTCCACCAATAATGCTGCCGTAAATCCTGATACATCTTAGCGGCGCCCGAATGAATAGAGTACTGGGAGATATGGGCCTCTTCTAGAATCAACTCTCGAAGTCTATCCACATTAGGCACACAAATATGACCCTATATCCTCAAAACTCCATCATCTTCCACTATGACCTGCTTGGCATCACCATGTCCTTTAGGACACACAAATAGGGATCATCATACTACCGATCTCGAATGCGCTCCAATAATGAATAACAAGCGACTATGCAAGCTAACATACAATTGGGCTCAGAGATGTCCAACCTCACGAACTAGTTGGCCAAAGCCTGAACATCCAAAGCAAACGGTATCTCACTGACCGAAATATATGCAAGACTACCCATACTGGCTGACTTCCTACTCAAAGCAACGGCTACCACATTGCCCTTCCTCGGATGATATAAGATGGTGACATAATAGTCTTTTAATAGCTCTAACCACCTTCTCTACCTCAATTTTAGCTCCTTCTACTTGAACAAATACTGTAGACTCTTGTGATCCGTGAACACCTCACATGCCACACCATATAGATTGTGCCTCCAAATCTTCAGCAAATGGACAATGGCTGCTAACTCCAAATCATGAATTGGATAATTCTTCTTGTGAAACTTCAACTGCCACAAAGCATAAGTAAAGACCTTGCCATACTGCATCAACACCGTACCAAGTTTAATACGAGATGTGTCACAATAAACTATATATAGCCCTATACCTGTGGGCAAAACCAATACTGGTTTCATAGTCAAAGCTGCCTTAAGCTTCTGAAAGCTCACCTCACACTTGTCCGACCATCTGAGCTGGGCACCCTTTTGAGTCAACTTGGTTATCGGGGTTGCAATAGATGAGAACCCCTCTACAAACTGACGACAATAGCCCACCAAACCCAAGAAGCTCCGGATCTCTGTAGCTGATGTGGGTCGAGGCCAGATCTTGACTGCCTCTATCTTCTTTGGATCCACCTGAATACCCTAAAACGTGACCCAATAATGCAACTGAACTCAACCAAAACTCATACTTCGAAAATTTAACATACAACTGACCATCTCTCAGAGTCTGAAGAACCACTCTCAGGTGCTACTCATGCTCTTCCCGGCTGCGGGAATAAATCAAAATATCATTAATGAAGACTATCACGAACGAATCCAAGTAAGGCCTGAACACTCAGTTCATCAAATCCATGAAAGTTGCCGGGGCATTTGTCAATCCGAATGATATCATCAAGAACTCATAATGCCCGTACTAAGTGCGGAAAGCTATCTTAGGGACATTGGATGTGTAAGGCCCCGTGAAATCCCTACTCAAAAACCCGGATTTCATGGTGCCAAGTTAGGATCATGTGTTAGAAATTAGTAAAGCTCGCCGCGGCGCGGACCTTTTTGGATTGAATAATGCATTAAAAAGTCAAGAATAAGTTTCCAGCAAAAATGCAAAAAAATTACGGTCCAAAATGCGGTCGCATAATTGAAATGCGGACCGCATATATGCCGCAGAGTGAGGCAGAATGTTGGTTAAAATTGAAGTCAGTTATGCGGTCGAAATGCGGTCGCATAATCAAAATGCGGACCGCATAGTCATCGCATATTTTCCTTTGAATTTGCGAAGGTCGGTTCTGCGGTGCACTTTGCGACCGCAAAACATGAATGCGGACCGCATTCTTACCGCAGATTGAGTCAGAACGTATGGTTTTTGGGAGGCATTCTACGGTCCATTATGCGGACCGCATGATCATTCTGTGATCGCAAATACAACCGCATAGTTGACTCGGGGCTCCAATTTTCTAATTTTTAACCAGACCTCCCCATCGATATAAGGGACATTATAGCTTATTTTAAGCATGTTTTCTGAGATTTTTAGAGAGAGAGAGAGAGGGTCTCAAAGGGGAAAGCATCACCCATCAAATTATCTTTGATCCTTGCTAAAACATTGAAGAAAATCAAGAGAAGACACCAAAAATTTGCATGCCCAAGAGGTAAGATTCATAACCATATCTCCTATTTCTACACTTAGATATATGGGGCCAGTAGAAAAGTAATTCAAGAATATAAGAGTGATGTTCTCTACATACATGTCAAACCATAGGATGTTGGATGGTAGAAAACTAAAAAGAAGGCAGTTGGGGGGTATAAAATGATAGAAATTCCTCACAAAAAGGGGGCTAAGATCACAATTCACCTTTAGTGTTTGATGATATGCTCGAACCAAGCTAGAACTTCAGTTTCGTCTCTAATTCTCAATTTAATTTGAAATTCTTGCTCAATAGATCGAAGCGCTAAGAGTTCCGGAAATTTGTAAAAGAGTAAGGAAAAGCTTTATTGAGGTATGTATGGCTAAAACCCCCTTTTATTAGAAATCGAGCTCCGTTGGTGCTTACGAACGTGTGGTAAGAGTTGAATTGGCTAGTGTATTGATTGTTATTGCGAAATTAATTGATTTGCATATATCTATACATATTCGTGAAGGATGTGCCTCAATGTGAATAACGTGCCAATCTTGATAATTAGAGAATGATGAAAAGTATAATTATGTGTTGAAATACTTGGGCTATAAGCCAACATTGAAACAAAGAATTATTCATGCTAGCTACGTGCTCACCTACCTGTGATAGCAATTTGAATTATCTTTGATATATGTGTCTATGATCACAACTTGTAAGATGAATATTGAAAAGGGAAAACGATGTGATGATGGTGGCCATGAGTGCCCCAGGAACAGTTATGATACGTGTGGAATAAAGATTTGGAGGTGTCGACTAATGAGAATGGAGTAATGCCTAGGCAAGGCGACCTAGCCGATCGGGTCGTGATCGGACACCATGCCGCATATATGGTGGTAATGTGCTGACATTGAATTCCGTATAAGGGAAATGAAAGATTGATTGAAAGTAATGCCTCCAATGAGGTGACCTAGCCGGTCGGGTCGTGACCGGACTCCGCGCGAGATGGCGGAGGTGATGAGAACAGTGGTGAACACGTGACAGAATTGCCCTAATCTGTGTTGTGGAAATTGTATGAAGAATTATATGAATTTCTTCTTTGATTTTGCCCGTATTAATTGCTTGTATCTATTTGATATTTCTTCCTAGTAAAATGGTGTTTAGTTATACATACCAGTACAATTCAAATGTACTGACGCCCCTTTTGCCGGGGGCGCTACATTCGTGTTATGATTGTAGTGGCTCCATAGCGGATAGTGTCGACCGTGTGTAGTGGAGCATTCATCTACTCGAAGTCTCGGTGAGCCCTTATTCTTCCATGGGGCTACATGGTGTATCTTTTATTATTACAGCTTTTCACTTTTGAGGTATAGCCGGGGCCTTGTTGCCGGCATAGTCGTGCTTATCTGTTGTATCCTTAGAGGCTCCAAAGGCAATAGTGTGGGTTATGTACCGGTTTTGGGGAGTACCCTATATGTATATGTTGTAATCCTAAACTTGTGTTCTCCTTAAGCCGTAACTCTAATAGAATCCATGAAGCTAGCTTATAAACGGTAAATTTTTACGATATGAAATGAACCAGTAATGTGGTATACACCGTGTATTATCGTTCAAATTAACCAAAGGCATGAGTTACGCATTCATATTGAGTTGGGGTAGAAAGTGTTCGGTAAGGCTTGCTCAGTCGGGTTCACTTGATTAAGCGCCAGTCACGCCTCCCGAGGTTGGGGTGTGACAGGATGCCCTAATCCTCAACTGATGGTAGCCAGATCTCAAATCGATCTTAGAAAACACTTGGGCACCTTGAAGCTGGTCAAACAAGTCATCAATCCTCGGTAATGGGTACTTATTTTTGATTGTGACCTTGTTCAATTACCGGTAATCTATACACATTCTCATCGATCCATCCTTCTTCTTAACAAACAACACCGGTGCACCCTAAGGCGAGACACTAGGCCAAATAAAGCCCCTATCAAGAAAGTCTTGCAACTGCTCCTTCAATTCTTTCAACTTTGGCGGGGCCATACGATATAGCGAAATAGAAATAGGCTGAGTGCCCAAAGCCAAATCAATGCAGAAGTCAATATCCCTATCAGGTGGCATACCTGGTAGGTCTAAAGGGAAAACCTCAGGAAACTCACGAACAATAGTCACAGAATCCATAGAAGGAACCTCAGCACTAGAATTACAAACATATGCCAAATAGGCCAGACACCCCTTCTCGACCATACGCCGAGCCTTCATATATGAGATAACACTATGGGTAGAATGACCAGGAGTCTTTCTCCACTCTAAACAGGCAACCCCTGCAAGGCTAAGGTCATAGTCTTGGCATGAAGTCCAAGTGTTTACCGTGAAAATGGTAATAACAATTAAATTTGTTAATGGGACTCTAAAAATACGTGATATATTTTGATGCTAGTTGTTTAAGCAGATGATTCTATACGTATGAAGTTTAAATATGAAATGCGAGCTAGAATAGATTTATAATCAAATCGATGAGCTAGATAGGCAGGTCCTCGGACTGACCGATACGGAGCCTCGAGGATGATTCCTGTATTTGGGCTCGAGCTATTAGGGGTAATCGGGGAAGGGCTAACAGTTACAAGATAATTAATGGAGGCTCTTTATGGCCAATGATAATAAATAAATGAAGAACAAGTATGAAGGTAGTAAATAAGAGCAACAATATCGATAGAATATATTAGAGAGAAACAAGAGAGAGTTCTTATATATTTCGTGTAGAACAATTGGAGCAACAGACCTTACATGATGACAGGGATCCCCTTTATATAGGATGGAAATCCCCGTATAGTGTAAAATACATTAATTACATAGATGTGAGGATCGGAAGGCTGACTGACGCTCTGATCTGGGTTCAGAGTAGCCTGCCAGTCCATTTCAGCCCTAGCTACGCGTCTCAGGAACCCTCCATTTTTATGACTTACTACGGTTAACGCTATCATGGGGTCGAGTATCGTGGACCCTCGAGGAGATATTTTTGGCCATGGCCTCAAGCCTTCGAAATGGTTTCGCGACCTTGGGCCTTCAAAGTGATCTTCCAAAGCACCTTACTGACCAAAAATTGGACCCTTCGATTTTTCCATATACAAATAGTCCTCGCATTTCTTAGAGAGAAATGATAAGATACGAATTTGACCCCCGGCTCTTCGGGCTTCCTACGACGATGTCATACTGATGGTGCCAACTTATGATCTGAGCCTTTATGATAGTCGAAAGCGTCCCGTCATTTTGATTTTCTAAGATCATTCAAAGTGTTATGATTTTTTGTTTATCAGAGCTATAATGTCACCACCGATTCAGCTCCCGAGGACGCATTAACTATGCCTGCCATTACGCCTTTCGAAAATAGTGGACCCGTCGGTTATGTTACCATCTTTCCTATAAATGGGAGCCCCTTGGTCCAGCCTTTCATCCAAGCGCCTTTTCATTTTTACCCTACCTTTTCCTCTTTCCATCCTTATCCATTGTTTCTCACATGCGTGAGACTCATTGCTTCAGGTTGTATGGCGGTGCCTCTATCGGCCATGCTAAAGCCTACCCTTTGGACTTCCCTCTGTTGAGCGTTATTTTGATGTTTCATTGCCATTATTGTCGTGGTGGTTATTATTGTTGTTGTTGTTCTAAGATGATGAGACAGGGAGGCCGGTCTCTTCTATTTATGGAATGCGTTTAGACTATATACCGCTATTCACGAGGGTGGTCAGACTATACTCCGTTGCTCACCCTCCTGCCCCGGTCCGGTGCACTACGCTCTCTTTGATTTCCTTAGGGTGTGGCGTCACTATTTGCCAACTATCGTATCCTGCACCGGGGCAACGTCCCAAGAAGTGGCTTTACAATAGTAGCGCTAGTGAAGTTTACACTAGCAGGATTTTTCACCCAGCCACTTCGTCATCCCTTTCGGCCCCTCCTTCGTCACTTTGCTCTTCTCTATCGCTTTCCCCTTCTTGATCTTCCCTTTTGAATGTGCCATTATGGAAGGTCGAGAAGAGACTTCTGCGGGGATGGTGCTTGGAAGATATTGTCTTTGAGGTTGTGCACCTGAGGGGATGCTATTCAAAGATGCTGCTACTGAGATTGTACCTTCAAGAGTAGACCGGGCTCTTAGGCTCTCGCTATACATGTATCCTTTTGCTTCTTTGTTTCTGTGTAAGGACCCCTTAAGGGCTTTTGTAATCATATGTAAGGACCCCTTTTGGGCTTTTGTCACAAAACATTTATGAATATAAAGATATTTTCTTGGCTTTTATTTTTGATGCCTGCCATATTCTTTTATATTTATGGAGATTCTGAATGTATGCCTCTAATGACTATCGTCAATATCTAACTTGGGTGTGAGTATTCTTTCTGGACTTCGGTCGATAAAAATGGCACCTCTTAGAACCCTCTGTTGTTCCTCGGATCAAGCTTGAATTGGTCCAATAGACCTGGGCCACCGGGACTATTACCTTGGGGCGTATGAAAGTAAAAACTTGATCCATAAAATCTTCGAGAGCGGTCTCTGAGTGAGGGTTAGATTTGGGCACCTGGAAACTCACTATGAATTTGATGTAGATAACTTTTACGGCATTGTAGATAGGTCCCAGATGAGGGGTCGCCATAATTAGGCGATATCCCTAGGTCGAACCCTTATGGACAGGGCTCGAAACGCTTATTTTTCTTCTTGAGAGGAGCCTTCGAGATAGGGTACCATCTTAAATCCTACAAATGGTGCTAAAGGCTTCCTAGAATCTAATTCATTTTCTTGGAGGAGGTCCTCGAGATCGGGTACCATCTCGGGATAGGAGACAACACCTTTGGCTTCATAAAACCTAACTTGTTTTTTATGGAGGTCCTCGAGGCTGGATACCACCTCGGGACTGGAGAGGACGACGTTGGCTTCTTAAACCCTAGCTTCTTTTTTATGGAGATCCTCGAGGTCAGGTACCACCTCCGGTGTGAGAGGATTTCGTTGGCTTCTTAAAGCCTGGCTTCATTTTGATGGAGATCCTCGAGGTCAGGTACCACCTCAGGGTTGGAGAGGATGTTGTTGGCTTCTTTTTTATGGAGGTCTTCGTGGTCGGGTACCACCTCGGGACTGGGGAGGATGTTGTTCGCTTCTTAAAGCCTGGCTTCTTTTTATGTATATAGGGTCGCTTCCACTCCTTTAGGGATCTCCCCTTTTTAGATAGTTATCCTCCTGTTTCACTATTGAGCTCCTCATCACCTTTAGTGCTAAAGTATTTGTGCAGGTTCCTAGTTCAGTTCCTCTAGTCTCGCCATAGCCATGACTGTCACATCGAGGTCTGTTCGGCAGAGAGGGGAGAGTTTCGCTCCGATGCTCAGGGTCAAAGAGAGTCTTCCTTGAAGATTATTTCTTTTATAGAAGAGGGGAACCTTGAGTTAGTGGGGAGAGACTATGAATGGGAGGAGAGAGTAGTGTTACAGACTCATTCCCCGGATGAGGGCATCTTGGATCATGTTGATGGATTCCTGAATGTGTACACATATCCTTTCACATTGGGACCCCTTGACAGGGTTGTGTTCGACTTCTGTTTAAAGTATCGGGTTACTTTGGCACAGATACATCCATCATTTTGGTGAATGGTGTTGATGCTGAAGTTCTTTGCGGAAAAGGCAGGGCTTGAATTTTTGCTCAGTCATCTCATTAGGCTGTATCGACCCTTTTACCATTGAGGTTTGCTAACCTTATGGTGTCTATCAACCACGCCCTTTGTTATTGACGATGAGGAGGATAGAGATCGAGAGTGGATGAGTCGGTTCATCCGGGTCTGGAATGCTGACGTTATCCTTGTGGAATTTATATCATTCCCCGAGGAATGAAATTTTACATGTAAGCGGTACATCCCGTGACTTCTCAGATTTGTTTATGTCGAAGGTTAGTTTTGTAACCATGTTTTCTCCCCTTCTGCAACATTTCATGGGCGCCCAATGATGTCCCTAATCTGCCTGGTTAGGTCTGGAAGTTGGAGACTCACTCAACTTGTGATGAGCGTAGGTGGCGAGCTGTGTCCTGGGGCAGATGGGAAGCAAAACATCATGGTGTGTGTTTGTACTACCTTTTCCCTTGCCATTTGTTCATTTGGATAGGAATTTTCCCTTTCTTCGTATTGATCCTGCTGTTGTAGGTATCGTAGAGTCTTCTGGGGTGAGGCCGTGCTCCTCCGGAGAGGGGGAGGAGTTGCTAGCTCCCGGGCTAAAGAATGACATCAATAAGCGAGATACACATTCGCAGGTCGATGACGCTCAGATAAGGCAAAATGGGGCCGAAGCTCTGAGACGGAAACAACATCTGAACCTGTCGTGCCCGAAGTTCCTGGTTCTGGAAAGGTGGTTCCTCCGAGTGATCGTACCTCGATCGGAGTAGCTTCTTCCAGGGCAGGGGACAAGATTAACCGATTTTTGTTGATACCCAATTTTTCCCCGAGTATTTTATATATGCCCAGAATACTTTCAAAATAACATATACATGAATATATAAGCATGCCCAAGAGTTTTGGTATTTTTCCTTATTTTTTTAAAAGATTTTAAAACCAATTTATTGTCTATTTTAATGGTAGAAAATTCAATAATTATTCCCAAACTATCATGTCTGGTGAACAATTTGTTTTTCATTCTCATATTTACACCAAAATATAATTAAGGTGATTTTTGTATATTTTTATAAATTTATTTGGTAGTTTTAAAGTTAAATTGCATGTAAT